>VZRS01001057.1:100572-120494 GCA_013398055.1 Ifrita kowaldi | reverse complement strand
AAAAAGAGCAAAAAAAAAAAAAAAAAAGGCAATTACATTTTGTATTTCTTAGAATAGAAGCAATTTCAGTTATTGTACAGATTAAATCCCTTCCTGAGGTATGCCAGAGATTTACCAAAGGACAGTGCTGAGAAAGCCTATCACAGCACAGTGTATTACTTCAAATTTTTGTCCTGTTCTGCCTAGGATACTGCCAACAATTTGGGAGGAGATACCGGGAAAAAGTGAGGGCTAAACGCTGGGTTCCTTATTACTCTAAAAGTAAGTTCTCATCCCTGAAAACTATTTCAAAGAAGGAGATGTCTTTTTTGTATTTACAAGTGTCTCCTATTTGATTTCTATGAATAATTCACCACCTTCAGATGCAGTCCAAGGCAGCCATTGCAAATATCACGCCGTTGAAAGCCAGACCTGGTGCAACAGTTCCAAGTGTGTGTGTTCCAACTGGAGCCACATCAAATGTCTGGGTAGAACAGGACGAATATGAAATCTCCCCTTGCAAGTATTCTGTAACACAGATTTCAAATGTATTCCTTCCTTCTCATAAATTTATTTGGTGAATGTATTCATGGCAAGCTGGAAATTAAAATGGAGAAGCAGATGAAGAGTCTTGTGCTCAGGCTTCGGGTAGAGGTAGGCTTAGGTAGAGCTCCCACATGATCTTCCACCCTCTACTTCCTTCCCTGCCTATTCCAAATTCTGAAAGAAGAGGTGACATAAAATGGATTTTCACAGGAATCTGAGAGAAAAATCACCTCACCTTTCATCCTGTTCACTGTCATTGCACTGGTCTGTGGGATGGAACAAGGACAGAGCTGTCATGTCACAGCACAGCCCTTCCTTCCCCTTCCTTAACCTGTCAGCAGCACTGCTGTACCTGGCCCTGGAACAAGCCCTGACATACATGACAGGTATTTTGGAAACCCCTGAGACAACAAAGGCAGCAAAAAGGTAGGTGAAAGAGTAGGAGATGAGAAGAACAGGTGAACTACAGAGCCATGGGAAAGCTCATGGACAGGGCTATGAGGAGAAGTACTTAGGATAGTGCAGAACAAGTGCCAAAAAGAGCAGGTGGAGGTACAAGGTAGGGACTTGGATACCAGACCTTACTCTCTCTGGCCTTTGGTATGAAACATGGGTGGAGCTGGATTTGTGAGGTCCATCAGCTGTTCTGCACAGGACTGATTGGGATTCTCACCCAAATCTGTCACAAATGCTGCCATGCAGATCCCAACCTCTATGGCTTTGAGTGAGAGAGGTGGAGTGAGTCCAGCCCAGCCCTGGCTGGAAAGAGCACGCAGAGGTGTAGGGATGGTACAGGAAAACAGGGAGTTCAGAGGTGGTGCTATAGGGCTCTCAGGGAACATCTGATGTTCATGATTTCTATTTTATTGCCAGTACCATTCCTCCTGAATGGACTAATAACAGGATAAATTAAAAGAATGAGGTGCTTTGAGAGTAGAGTCATTATCAAAATCAAACTTTGCTTGTTTGAAATACTGTGCAATATTTGTGGAAGTTTCTCCCACCCTTGCTTATATCCAGAATAAATTTACTGACAGTTCTCTTGTCACTGTAGAAGCTATATTCAGTTTTACCAGCAACAATGTATTGTGATTGGAGTGAATTGAATTTTCCTTTCAGAAATTATTAGATGCACAATATAGAACTGAATAATAAGCACCCATCCATAAATGTTTTGCCTGTGGTTACATAGTCATGTGCCTTCATCACCACTGTACACAGGGATGTTGTTGCAAGGACTCAATATGATGGAGCTAAGTGGCCACTTCCGCTTTGTTATGTCAGATACTGTACCAATGCTATAACCTTGGAGTAGAATTTCTACTCAGATCCCAAATATGGGCTCTTAAGGAGAAAAATCTCACTGTTTCAGTTAGCAAAATCAATTAAAATTAGGTTATGAAAAATAGGTTGTGATTCCATTTTCCTATTCTACAGACCTATAAATAGATTATGGCCCCACTGTCAAGTGAAAGTCTTCAATCTAGGTGGTTAGAGGTGGGGAGCAGGGGTGAACTGAACTACATCAAACTCAGTGAGACTCTTTGCCTTCAAAACATTTTTGAACATTTTTGTTGGAGAAGGGTCCAGTTTTTGGAAAGAAATCGTGGTTTTTAGGATCAAGGTGAAGTGTCCAGGATTTGAAAGTCTTCAGCATTATACTGCTACAAATCCCAGCATGTAAAAATGCACACCTAAACAGATCAGCTGTATTAGAGCTGGGAAAAGGTAAGGGAGAGAAAAAGAACAAGACCTACAGTACGGAGACTCCAGAATTTCTTACCACACACACCATCACAGCATAATTTTGTTTCTTTTGCTTTCTCCTGCTGTCAAACTTCAGAGAGATTAAAATCAGACAAGTCTGGAAAGGAAATGAAGCTTCTCACTTTATTACTCTTGATTAGCAGCAAATTATTCTGCTAACATTTACTTTTCCTTCATTTATTTAAGAGTGATTACACGCAAATAGCAGTTAAAAACGTCAGGGTTTTAATAATAGTTTTATTTGCCACTGTAATTGCTTCTGTAGCATCTCTGAAGTCTGAAACACACCCCTCCTGACATGAAATCAAAATAGCAGCAATGCATCTTTCTCTCTTTAAAGTACACTCTCCAAAAGAGTATAAAGAAAGATGTAGGAGTTTATTTACTATGTTTCTTATTTAGCTATGTTACTGTGTATATAATGTTATTCATTATGCTTGGTCCAAGCTCAAAGGCTGGACCTGTATTCCCATATGGAGAACCCTTAAGATCAATTTTAACCTCCTGTTTCCTCAGAAGCTTCTCAAGTGCACAAGTTTACTTAGCTAACCTGTTAATCCATCCTGTCCTGTACTTTGCTCCCCACTCTCACACTGGAAGTGGAAAAGCTGTGACTGGTAGCACAGTCCTGCAATTTGGGCTGTGTTGGTGGCACTGATGTGTAGGAGCTTTTGCTCAGCCACAGTTTTATCCCTCTAAACTGCAGCTCCTGCCAAGCAACACCTGAGGTGCCATGGTGAAGTATCCACTTGGCTGTTCATTGCTGAATTGCTAAGTAAATATCGTTTTTTTTGCCCTATTACCTCTAATGGAAACTTCCACATCAAAACCCACAGAAACTCTTACTTTCAACACTGGGTTGAGTCTTGGGTGGTTTCTTGGGTCTTAGGTGGTTTCTGTCTTCCTAAAATACATGGCTGTGACAAAAACTGAGAGTCTTTTTCAAAAGGAGGGATGGAGCATCTCTCCTCAGAGAAAATTCTTTCAGTTTGGCACTATTGTGTCCTTGTCCTTTTTTTTTTTTTCATTTTTGCTTTCATAATTGCCATTTATGCTCATTCGTTCTGCATCTGAGGGCTAATACAGACTAAATGGCCCTACTTTTCCAGAGGTACTGTATATCCTGGAAGAGTTCCCAGGATATCTGTCAGTTCAGATTCATTCTATTTCTTTTCAATAAAAACTAGCACTGGTGGGAGCTCCAACAGCATCATCTCAGAGTGAATGTGACCCTCTGGTAAAAGAAGTCAAGCAATCTTCTCCCTCTGGGATTAGAGCATGGTTATGCCTCATTACTGTGAATAAGTTTTCTGCATGGGTTTCTGCATGCTGCCTATCTGGGGAACTTCACAATATGTGCACACGTAAATAAATAATTGCTTCCTTTAAGCAGACCCACAATGTTTGGGGGTCAGAATAAGGAAAGAATCCAACTTTCTGCATTCATAGTAAGAGGTGTTTAAAAAAAGGGAAAAAAGGGCCTTTCTCATCAAACCCACAGGTCTCTGAGGAGTTACAAGGAGTAGATTTGTTAAAATCAGAACTGCTTGTTTTGCACATTTGCTTTTGGAATACCACCACGTCTTTAAACAAACTTTATTAGAATTCATATCCATTTATGGAGCTGTACAGAACTCCTTTAACAAGCATAGTCTGGCTGGAGGCAATGAATCTGTCTTTGTCACTAATGATGTTTGTATTATTTTAACACTGTTGATACTGCAGATTTGTGGGGGGGCTGCAAGCAATCATCTTTCAACCACAGCTCACCTGCCTTGCATGCTGATTAGGAAAGCACTTTTCCCTCTGCATGTTAGATAACACGGTGGGGTACACGAGGGGACGTGCCCAAAGGATTTCAGTCACATAATCTGGTTGCTGGAAAATCCCCTTGCAATCCCAGTGACTTTTACCTATGCAGTGAAGGGGGTGGGTGGAACTCCTTTGGCAACATTTTTCAGTAATCTGCATCTTTTTCACATGGTGAGTGTGGTACGCTGTCAGGAGGGTTTGTGATGCAGTCATTTGGTAAAAAGCCATTTTCGGAAGAACTAAAGCAGCCCTCGTTGTTTCAGATGTGAAGGAATCCTGGGCCTGGGCCCGGTCCAAGCTGTTCAAGTGCTGAGAAGAAGGGTGGTTTAGGTGTCAGTTCTAGAACACGGAGGAGAAGGGAGCAGGGACCTACCCATGAAAAACTAGGTATCTCTCAGTTGAGGATTTTCAGAATAATCATTGCAGATTAAGCAGTAATATCCTGTTGTGGGTGTCAGACTTGCATAAACTCATCCAAGACCTTCCTCAGATCAGGAGGAAGTGGGGTTTTTGACTTCCAGAGGATGTGCACAGGATATTTAGAATGCTGTCATGCTTACATACCCATCCTATCTCCTGCCATGACAGAGAAGTAGGATGGCACACATTTCCCTGATCCCTTTCAACATCCCAGCCCTCTCCTGTGTTGGCTTGGACAGCAGGCAAAATCAGTTTGTGAACTGCAGTGATAGACATATGTCCACCCATGGCATAGATGTATGGATAATAGCTGAAGGCTATTTACATAAAAAAATTTTTTTTGTAGCCTTTGAAATCCATTCTTTAGCTTGGACTGTGAGACCTACCACAAAATTAAAGGTATTCTCCTGTGCTCCAGCCCTGAAGAGACAAGCACTGTGACCTGGGTGAGCAGGGTCTGTTCGTGATCCTCCACAGAAAGTGGGAAAGGATCAGCATGATTCATTTTTATTCCAGTTATAAAAGATACTTTTTTTTATGAACAGATAAGATATTTTATCAGGAAATGGTTCTCAGCAGAAACAAGTCTGCCAGGTTCAGAGAGTGGGTTGGATGCCTACTTGCTCTTGATGCCCTAAAGAAATGGGAGGGCTGTATCCCACCTGCTGTTGTCAGGGCTTGGAGCTCAAGAACCATGACAAATGGTGCACAAGGCAAAAACACCAAAATGAAGGAGGGGAGCAAAAATGATGTACAGTTACTGAGAAAAGAAAAAGGTTAATATTCCTTGGCAGTTGTTACCTAACAATATTTTTTTTTTTTTTTTTTTTTTTTTTTTTTTAGGGTTTAAATTTAACAGTAATGCCCAGGAATATATTAAGCATTTGAGAGAAAGCTCCTCAGTTTTGAAAAAAAATGAGAGAGGAGAAACTAAAAGTCCTGGTGCTAACAGAATACTGATTTGATTCTGTAGCAATTAATTAAATTGATTTTAATTAAAATTTTCCTGATGGATTCGTGAAACAATCTGTAATTCTGCCACCTGTGCTGTAAAAATGTAACATATTCCCTTTGAATTTGTAAATGTTCCTAACTGTTATTTTTATTCAAAGGTCCACCTGAGCTTAATTGTTCCATAGGTTTGGTGTGGTTAAAATGCACAAATTTCAGAGGTTACTTGCAGACAAGATGATAATGTAATTAATGTTGCCATCTGTGAGTTCTTCTTCATTACCATCACCTCTCCATGGACTAAATATTCAGAAAACCATTTAATCCTGAGTCAAGCCTGTGAACTCAGCATCAGAGTCCCAGGCCTGTGTGGTCAGTTCAGCAAAGTGAATGAGGAACAGTTTGTGAGGGATAGTGACATGAAGTGGCACCCCCTGCCATGGCTGGGTGTCCCCTTCTTGGCTACCTAAAGGGCAGCACCCGGGACTGTGCAGAGAATATGTCCTTGCCCAATGCTTGTGTGAAGACAGATTATCTGAAATGTCTTCAATGCGACAGGATTGTTTTGGTTTTGGGGGTTTTTTTGCAAGTAGTAGTGAGGCCTCCAGGAAAATATACTTAGGTAGAAAGAAAATTTCTTAAAAAGCCTTAGAGAGCAAATCCTTTCTCTCCAATTTCTTTGAGCAGCACAAACCATATTTTTCTCTCCGTATCAGGCCAGAGAGAATCAAAGACTCAGGGAATCTCCCTCTCTCTCCCTCTCTCTCTCTCTGTTGTAATGGCCAAATTTGACCCAGATAGAGCTGCAAGGCCCTGTGTGACTCATCTGAGCCAGTGTACCTCCTAATGAAATCATCCGTAGTCCAGATGGCAAACCCAGCTTCCAAGGGACCCAAGAATTGAAATTCACTTATTCCTAATGGTATTTTGAATAATATTGAGTGATTTTTTAGAGTGCTGCTGTACTGGGAGCTCTCCAGATATGTCAAATGGTGTCAAGTGGTTGTTCACTGTGGAACCTGCAAGAAAGGTTTTTATGCAGACAGAAGACTGCAACTGTAGGTGGTTGTTCTGCATTATCTGCTCACTTTGCTAGCTTCAACGTGAAAGCTGTTTGCAGGGTTCTTCATGGGTCTTTGAGGTACCTTTTATGGAAAACCTGTTAAAATTTCTTCAACTGGCTTGGTATGAGAACATAAGAAAATTTTGCACATACAACAGTGAATTTCTCGTCTGCTTTGATTTTTTTTATTGTTGGTGTTTTTCAAAATATCACTCAAAATACTTTATTTGAAATGAAAGTAAAAGATATTCAAGCAGTTATTTTTCTCTTAACAGAAATGTAAAAACTATTTTCAGTTAATCATCTCTCTCAGGAAAAAATTTAAATTGAAATCTTTAATCACTTTATTATTTTTTAATGAGGCAGCAAGAGTTCAGCTGACAGTTTTCTAGTAGAAGCAGTAGGAAGGCTAAAAGAACTGCCTGATGCAAAGGCTGACCATCAAACAGCAGGAAAAGGTATTCCTGACAATTAAGCTTGCCTCTCCAATCAGAGCTTGCTGAAAAGGGCCAGAGCTTAATTTTCAAGCAGTGCCTGCCAGGAATCATTTTCCTGGCCTAGACCTGCAGCGCTGGCTAGAATTGTCTTCTGCTGGCACATGCAGCCCAGAGCCTGGCCAGGCTTCCTGGGACTCCACATGGAGGATATGATGAAGTTCCACAGGACTTGATGCTGATGTCTGTCCCTTTCTCAGCAGGATCAGATCAGCTGTGCCAGTAAAAGCCCAGAGAGCCTTCCACTAGAGCTTCTCCAAACCCTTTCTGTCTGGAGGACATAACACTGCTGCTGCAGGGGGTCCTACTGAACATCGGGGTTTTTGACACCTGGATTGTGAATGTTTAAAAGAGACATAATCAGCTTTTAACATTATGATTCTGAATGTGTCAGCAGAGGCCCAGTTGATCTACCAAAGGATGCTCTGGCAGATACGAACTCCTGCCAAAAGTTTGCCTGCACAGGACTCTGCCAGCGAAAGCTCCTGCAGACCATCCTGCTCCCACAGGCCATCTAAAGTTCAGATTTGATTCTCATAGGGGTTTTGTGACTGTCTGAAGGCAACTTTCTTTGCTTTTTCCAAACCACCTCTGTTCACTAGGGGTCATTGGGCTCCTCCAGGTTATGATGACAACTTGTTAAATAGATAGGAAAAGACAGAAATCTTGATTCCCAGCCCAGTGAGTTTATTTTTATCCCATGTTCTGGTATACATACAAAATTTCTGAATTATGATCTTGGATATTGTCTGCTGCATTCTTAGTGAGAAATTTCACAATGTATCGGCAAATGAAATTCAACTGGCTTTAGTATTTACTTGTCCTACCTAAGAGCTGAAAATGCTGCAGTAATGAACAATATATCAAAATGTCAAATTTACATTCAAGCTATTTGGAATTCTCAGTTTCTGAAACAATAAGGCAATAGCTTTAAAAAAAGTGATGTCCTACAGACCATCATTGCAGTGCAGCCAAAACTCTTTGGTATTAATGGCTTCCTTCTCCAGGACATAAAAGTATTACAGACAATTAATTATGCTGTGATTAGCTGAGACATCTTAACTGTAAATCATTGTTGCTTAAATACTGCTTCAAAGAATTAATTGGCTGCCCGCCAGTTGAGGGAAATGAAATCTAGCACTAGAAATATTGTCAAAGCTAAGGCACCTGTGACAGAGTCTGGGAGCAGTGTGGAGGTGCACACCCTGTATTTACATTGTGTACCCACCAGCAGAACTCCTCACAACTCCTACAGTCCCTTGTGGCAGATGGCAGTGAGTGAAAAGTCCATCTGACTTTTCTTCCTGGTGCTTGCTCCCACAAAACCACTGTAAAGTACTGTGGACTTCTCATTGAGGGACAGCCACAGCCACCGAGCATGGTCCCTGCCCCATACGGAATGTGCATTTGGGGCTATCCTAAGATGTAAGGAAGGCTGTCAGGAAGCAGCCTAGCTCACAGCCTGTGTCTGCATCCAAACACTGAATTTGAGTGAATTCAGGGGAATTCAGTGTCACAAGCAGAGATATGACCACAGTTGCTGGTTCCATCCAGAGAAATAAGGAAGGTTCCTCAAGACAGGTACTCAATTACACTCACTCAACTGATATCAGTAAATCAACACCACGTGACAAACTTTGAACAAACAGACTTTAGAACTTACAGTCCAGATTTCAGCCCTCTGAGATGAACTCGGAGATGTTCACAGATATAATCTTTCAGATATGAGAAAAATAGAGATTGCTGCAAATCTGATATCTAAAATGAAATACATTTAGCAGTCTTTGTAATTTATCAAACATGGAAATGTATCCACACTGTAGTACAAACACAGCCAGATTCAGACAATAATCCTATTGAAGTAACAATCTCTGCTCATGCTACTGTATCTCAGATCATGCTGAAATTTCATTTAGAAAGATTAAAAATTAAATAAATGTCATTTACCCTTTTATTTTTTCTCACATCTCCTCCATGTGTTTAGGGAAGACATTGCTTCTCTCTTTAAAGGTCATTGAAGGTGTCTGGGGTCTGTTTCCTATTAAATCCAATTTTCTGTACTCTCTGGCTAGATATTTCTTTAAGTCCTTAATATGCCCATAATATCTATTGCAGAGAAACCCCTTCTGACATCTTAAGAAATCAAGACGGACTGTGCTGCCGGGATCCAACCCAGATTTCCTTCCTGCAGCAGGGCTTTCTTTCATGATAGTGAATTAAGACCATGGAGCTTTACTCCAGAGCAAAACAGCTGCCCAGGAGCAAAGTGGACATGATCCAGCCGTGTCTATAGAAGAGTCACTCTGTGTCTACCCCAGAGGACTGAGTTGTTGCCTCCAGCCTGAAACCGTGGCCAAACTGAGAGTGCTCTGTCTCACTTCCTTGATGTCACACAACACAACAGAATTTGGCAGAAGTTTTAAAGGAAATTACCTTCCTAAATATCTTGTAGGGACTGCGCAGTTATGACCTCGGATATCCTAGGAAGCACCAACTGGCATGGAATTTCTTTAGTATCACCTCAGTGTCTCTGCTACAAGTTCAAGGGATGAGATTCACAAAGCAGACATCTCCCAGCCACCTCTAACATTGCTGAGAGTCAGTGGAGAGAAACAAACCCTTCTAAGATGAGATTCATCCAGGCTGTAAGAATTGTGCTCTATTTTCTCCTTCAGTAATTAGCATGGAAGCCTAAGGTGACTACCTCAGTTGTAGTCATCCAGAACTGTATGGGATGAATTCCAAACACAACGAATAAGCTCCTCAAGAGTAATAATCTTATTTATACTGCAAAGTATTCTGTGCTTCCTCAGGGTGCAAGAAGCTTTCAGCTGATGTAAGCATACTGCCAAAATGAATAGTCTTATCCTTGGCTCTGCAGTCTCTCCCACTCTTTACTGCTGGGGAAAAAGGTTGATGTGTCCATGTCCTAAATTGCACAAACTGCTGTGGCTGAAAACAAATGAATTTCAAAGCTTTTTATGCTGGTAAATCTACCATATCTTTAGTCACCTTGTTCAGTGATTCTTTTCACTGTTACAAGATGGGTCATGCTTTATGTGTTGAAATCCTCATCACTAAATAGTAATCAGCCTTTGCTTCTAGATTTTGCAGTATGTATTGTCAGCAGTTTCTCTGCACGTTTTCAAAAATCAACTTTCAAAATTGAGTCAACAATGTCATGGTGAGACCCTGTCTTTAAGCAAACTGAAAGAGAACAGTCAGTACCCCTCCATCTGATGCTCTGTTATGGGTCTGCACTGATTTCTGATGAAACAAAAAATGTCCGTAGGTTTGGAGATATAAAAGAATCAGTCCATAAAATATTTATTTTCACATCATGTGATAAGTACCTTCCACTCCATAAATTCTTTTTCAACTGGTGCTGGAGACAGACAAGGTCTGCATGGGCTTTTTTCCAAAGCAAATCATCACAGTCTCAGTGTCTCTCGGTAATTGCAATTATTCACCATGTATTGTGACTTGCAAATGAGGCTTGTGAAGACCATTCAGAAGCAAGTCATCCACAAATACACTGATTAAGAAGGCTATTGAAATGTGTCTTGCTTTAGAAAATTTTGCCATCTCTTTCAGCATGAGTTTTGTAGCAGTATGAATCTTGATCAATGATCCCTGTCTGCCACATGAAGACAAAAGTTGTGTTGTGCCATACACAGCGGGGTTGCAGGGGTTGCAAAAGCCTTGGACTCATGTCTTGCCCAAAACACAAAGCCAGTATCTCCTGCTCTTCTGCCACTGCAGAGCCTTAGGGCCTGGACACTTGATGCTGATATCCAGGGGAAGCCATGAATTATCACATCTCCATGGATGTATCACAGCTTGGTGGAAGCTTGTTTTAGACATGAGAATTTCACTTGACTGGAAAGGTTGAAAGTTTCACTTGACTGAGAACTAAGCCAAGGTGGCAGTGGACTGCAGGGCTGTGGGTGCTCCTTCCACAGCCTTGTGAATGGATCCTGAGCCCTCCAGTGAATCTGGGAGATGCATCTTAAACTTGCCTGTTCTCTTTTCCAGCCATTTTCCTCCTTAGCACATTGTCTGGAGGGTTAATCACTGCCTATTTTGGGAAGTGCTTGGACACCCAGCAACCCAGGGAGCTAAGGAGGGAAAAAGTACAGCTCAAAACCAAAATGGTTAAAAATGATCTTCAAATGCCAGGCTGCCTCCGGGAAACAAGAGCTCACCTGAGCTCCATTTAGAGTGGTGTTGGGTAGAAGGGATTTTATTCTTTCAAATGTATGTGCATTTATAATGCATAAAAATGTCGTTAAATGCAGACCTCTGTGTGACTGAAGAGCGAATATTAAACATAAACGGGTTGCTTCACATCTGGAAGGAAAGCAAATCAGCATTGCTTCTCCGCAGGGTGAAACTGAAATGTGAGCCTTGCAATCTTATTACTAGGCCAGGGAGAAATGAAATAGAGAGTAGAGAATCAGTATGAGGTAAAATATGCCATTAAACTATCAGATGAAATCGGGACAAAAGAGGAGAAATGCAGGTGCAGGAGGAGAAAGAAGAACAAATTTTGTCTTTTGGACAGATTGAGGGGGTTTTGTGTGATGGCCTAATACACGTTTTTAGGAGCTGCTCTGTCTCAATGAGTAAAACAGTAATTTGGGAGGAGGTTTCTATGATCTTCAACAATTTTTACCTTTTTTTCCTCTGTTTTCTCTGACAGTTTTTTGTGTGCTTTAAAATGAGGAATTTAAAGGAACATTCTCTTCTGTGAACTGGTCTGGTAGAACCATAATCCAACACAGAATACCAAGTTAGTCGGGAAAATGTAGCTTCCTTACACGAATAACATTATGGTTTCTCAGCAAGGTAGGAAATGTCTGTGATTAGATGCATTTATTAAAACCACAGCTTGCATGATCCTTTTCCAGCTTTTTCCTTTCCCAAAAACCTACATGGGAACTCTGTCTTACTCAGCAGATAGCATGAATACATTCACTGAATAGGTCACACTGGGTAGGTAGTGAGTAGGTCACAGGTAGAGACACAAAGTCAGTTTGTGTTAGCTGATGATTAATTCTGCTTTCAGTGAAAGGAATAACGTAATTGGTTTAACCTCTTTAATACTTTTTATTACTATTATTATTATTATCATTTTCCTCCTCCAATTTGTAAGGCTTTCCTCTTATACAACACCCAGTATCCAAATGCTGACTACTACACCAACATAATCATTTATTTAATATTTTTTTCTTTGTAATACACATCTGGCAATCCTGCCAAGAAATGTGAAGACAGTTTATTTAGAGAAGCAAATCTAACATCCACGTTTTGAAATCAGAGGACAGAAGCATCAAAGTAAATGCAGAACCTGCCTCTGAAACTGTCCCTGTGTGTGCTTAAGTCTCCATTTGCTGATCCTTATTCATTGACCACAGTTGATTGTCAGCAGCCACAGAAGCTCCACAAATAACAGGTAAATCTGGGACCACTGTGCTTTGCCTGCAGGAGGTGGTTTACACATCTGAAAGTAGAGTAGGAATAGAAAGATCCTCAGTATGTGATGACAAGCAGCAGGAATATGAATCTTTATAATATCTAGAGGCTGACATTAACTTCCATATGCTCCTCAGAGGAAGCTTATGAGTGAATAATCTGCTGAATAGGATTGGACTAATTAAAGTGAATTATTTGAAAGAAAGACAAAGTTGAGTTTATCAAGGAATTCACTCTGAGCACATACTGCTGCCAGCTTTGTTTTAATTTGCCTAACACTGTTGCAGTCTACGTGAAACTCTTTTAGGATTCTAGAGTGGCATTGTCCCATTTAATTTTTCCTGAAGAATAGCAGGAGTAGTTTGGGGAGAAGGTCAATGGGATTTGACTGCTGTAGAGTTGTGCTGGTATTTTGCTTTGAAGCATCTCAGGTCTTGCTTGAAGATTCAGTCCTGGAAAGATTGCACTTCTCAAAAAATTTGTTTTGCTTGGGTTCTCCATCACACTGCAATAATCTTTCCCCTCAGTCAAGCAAACAACAGCACATCTGTGCTTTATCGTGAAGCTTTTGTTAACAGAAATTTAATGAACCAGAAGACATGAGTCACAGTCCTGGTGTGGGCTCTGGGAATTCTCTCCTGCTAACCCAGTATTTGGCTGTACCAGTAGATTAAACAAGGCTAAGGAACATTCCCAGGCCTGGTGTTGACACAGGTGATCTATGACTCTCCAAAATTATTTTTATTTTCTGAGGAGATGATCAGACACAGTTGCAATAGTCAGTTTTGGATACAGCCATCCTATTTCCGCAGGGTAAAAGAGTTTAGTATTATTGTAATAAATGGCTTTTTGATGCTGTCTGACTTCAGTTCCACAAAAGAGGTATGTTAGTTTAATATTATAGGTAATGAACCAGAGTCCAAACTTTTGATTTTTCGTGCTATGAATAAGACTGCAGACCATCTGCTTTATTTCATTCATCTTGTTACCCAGCATGATAGAACTTTTTGCCACACAGTTCCTCCTCTTCTTCATGCATCTAATTTGCAAGTGTGAACCCCACTTTGTGATTAGACTTCCATTCATGGTAGTCAAGAAAACACCTAAAAATGTGAGAGTTCTCCATCTGTTATGGTAGCAAAGTTTAAATTCAGCCCAGTGCAATGTGAAATATTCAGCCATGCTGTATCCAAGCTGCTGACTGGATTCACTGAAATCAGTGCAGAGACTCGGCTCTTTCTGATTGATGGGACAAGTTATTTATAGTCTATATTCAGATATATAATTGCATCTATAGTTGTGAGTGCATTATGATTTTTGTCAGTGAGCACTTCTGGTGAAAAGCTACCTCTCCTACAAGCAGACTTTTGAATGTTTTCCAGACACGTTTCTCTTTTTTGTACTTGAACAATTTACATTTCCTCCTTTTGCTAGGAATGGGCTATTTCTTGGGCACTGCTCATAATTTCTGGGTCAGCTAATAAACCCCCTTTTTATTTCCTACTTAAATGCTGTGTATTAGAGAACTGTTGAGTTGGAAAATGTTAGCTTCATTTAGCTATTGTTGAGTTTTGCTGAGAAAGGGGATGGCTAGTTCATATACTGTGTCCATTTTCAGAGGTAAAATGTATTTAATTGGGCTATTTTTGCTGCAAGTTCACAAAGTTTCTACAGCATGGACTCCAGTTAAGCAACTGAATCTGATATGAAGCAATCGAGACTGACCCAGCTGCCTTGTAGCACCACAGCACATTGCTGTGGATGGAGAGAGAGCAAAGTTCCCCATGAAGTGCATTCACATCACATAAAATAGAAGGTGCTGGGATCTCTCCAGAAGTTCCTTAGGAGAATAGGTTAGAGAGTACAGCCAACCAGTCCAAGCAAAACAGTGTGAATACCTTCCATTGCTAGTAGCAGTGCTTGTGAGAATAAGTGTGCTTGTGTCAGGAATAAGCAAACTCTGACACCTCACAGGGTCAGACCCAGGGCTGTGGTTCTCATCTTTCTCCAGCTGTTTACAGTGTGAACAGCTCTACCCATACTAGTTGTTACACCTGCTTCACAGCCAGTGGTGAGAAATAAATATACAAGCTATTTATCCTCTTCTAAATGCCTATCTTATGTTGAGATAAATTGCACACAGCTCCTCTCTGCTCATGCTGAGAGGTCCCAAGGTGATCAGTTCAGATTCAGGAATCCACTTTGTAGATATTTATTTTCAAACAGGTAAAGCCTATGCTATTGCTGTCAGGCCAATGATCCAGAATTAGTGACTGATCTTAACTCCCCTATTTCTCACTCCATCTCTGGGCTTTCACTCAATAATAAAGAGTAATCTCCAGCTTTCTTGAGTCAAACAGGAAAAAAAAAAAAAAAGCGTTTCCAGAAAAGTTGTTTATATATAAATTTGTGAGGCAAGCTGAAGGAGAGAAGTTACTATTCATTTCCCCACCTAAAAGCCCTGTAATGTAACAACAGGCAGATTGCAGTTGTGATAGGTTCTGTTTGGGGCTCAGTTATACTGATGAATTCAGTAAATCCGCAAATAATTGTTTATGCACAGTTGCTGCTGGTTTCTAGTGTGTGTGCCTTGGCATTCTTAAGCTGCTTTGGGGTGTTTCTATGGGTGTAAACTGTTGGCAAGGAGGATTTATTTCTGGTATTGAGAGCAGGGGGGTTGTGAGGTCTGGCTCTCCCATCATCATGGTAACCAGTTAACTCTGCCATAGCACATACGCTCCCAGTGAGCCTCTGAAGTCAGGAAGAGCTCCTTCACTCTGATAAATTGGTTATCCAACCAAATTCGGGCATCTGAAAAGAGACGTCATTAACAGATCAAGTGAGATGCACACTGTAGAAGTCAGTTTCCCTGCACCGAGAAAATGGACTCCCTTAACTTTGGAACACAGAACTCTCCCTGCATCTCCAGATCTCGTACATACCTCTTGGGGTCTGAGAAATCCATTTGCCACAGGGCCACCCTCATCTCAGTAATGTTCCCTTCTTTCCCTGACAAGAGCCCACTAAAGCTTTGCTTACTTGCTCTCAGACAGTCTTTTTTGGAGAGCAAAAGTGTTCATTTCTCTATTCCCAACACGGGCTCTTGAGCAAGATTTGGAAGCTCAATGATGCATTGTACCCACTTGCTGCAGCGGGCCAGGCTGGGCTCTGGGATGCAGGCATGGAGCTGTGGTTACTAATGCAGGCTGGAACTAGTTTATCATGGCTCCAGCTTTTGGCTGTTAAGCAACTCTTCCAGTAGCCAAAAAGCTTTGCAAAAGGGGTTCACATTTTCCTTCAATTAACCATCTGTTTCAATTATTTGAGTTTTCCAGCAGCTAACCATTTACTTCTGGGAGAGCTGGACACCTCACCTTCTGCATAGAGGAGAGCTTTAACTTTCTTCTGCCCCTGCAGCTTTCTTTTCCCCTGGGCAGGGAGAATTCCCACTCCAATCTGCTTTCAACACCAATTGCAAGGCTTTCAGGTCTGATTGGAGCTGCAATTTCCTGAAGCTGTCTTCAACAGTATAACATCTTGTCCCAAGCCTAGCGCTGCTAAAGGAATCTCTATAATTTTCTGGATGCAGCAGCCTCTGCAGCATCCTTAGAATTGCCAGGTGAGATCACATCACCAGTATATCTTACCCAGGGCATTTTTTGGGGTCTTTTTTTTCCTTCGTAAAACCAGCAATACAGGAGCTGTAGGATGGTGTAAATCTCAGGTAATACATGGTTTCATTGCACATTGAATTCCTGTTATATCTCCCAATATCAGCTTTACTTAGCACATCCAGCTGTCTCTCTGAATATCATTCTTAGCACTGCAGTATTTACTTCAATAGCTCTAAAAACCACTTGTGGACTTTATGAAATATTTCAACAGGAGACAATCTTTCTTGCAAGACCTAATGCCTGAGATTGAAAGCATTTCTAGACTGTTTCTCCTTGAATATGCTGCAGCACCAGGATCTTGATGAGTGATTATTGGAGATTTCTAGAAGATCTGATGGAGTAAATTTCTTTTACCAGCATTGTGCAGTAGGCTGTGAGCAGAGAGCTTTGACCTGCAGTCCTGCAAAACCCAAACTCCCCAAGGATGCCCTGTATTTCCCTCTGCACCGTGTCACCCAGCCCACAGCCTAGATACAGCTGTGGAGGGAGAGCAAAAGGGACAGCTTGGATTTTGTAGAGGAATGTGCAAATAGCCAAAGACATACATAGGGGAAAGAAAATATTTATTCCACAAAAATATTTTAATTTCTCAAAACATAAAGATCCCCTTGTGAAAGGAAGCAAAATACAAATGATCATGAGAGATGCCAAGAGAAAGGTACAAAGAGAGAGTACTGCCATTAACTTCTGTCCATCTTCAAGAAGAGGTAAGTTGTCTGCCATCCCATATGTCCTCCAGTCCCACTTTGAGTTTTGATTAGTTCCTTGAAGGCAGATCACTTTGCTCTTTTATTTTCCCCTGTAGAAATAGGACTTTGATCATGAAATGGAATTAAAATGGTATTTTTAAAGATTTTTCTCTTGTGTGGAAAAAGATTTAACAGTTGTCTATGTAAGCTGGAAAGGTAGAAGAGCCCAGTTCATAGATTCCACTAGAAAAGTCACTGTCCTGGAGAAGACTTTAATGTAGGATATCCTTTCTCCCTTTCTTCCACTCCCTCCTCCAGTACAGTTCTGTTAAATATTGCAGCATAAAAACCTAAAGCCCACTGATGGGGGCTGAAGGAATTAAAAACCATTAAATCATTACAGTAATGGGTGCAGCAAGTGTGTTCTCAGGAAAACAAATACACTACAAGAGGCAGAAAAACAGAAAGATGATTGGATGAAGCCAATTTAAAGTGAGAAATGCACCTTCATGACAGGAGAAACAGAAGATGCTGGAAATAACAAGCAGTCAGGGAATATGTGGCTTCAGGAAAAAGAGAGATTTTTTTCTCTCTAGACAACAGCCTGTGCTCTAGCAAAATTGTGTAAGTGTGCTGTTGTCAACAGAGAGACCAGATTAATTGTGAGCAGAATTGGGAACTACTGTGTAAATAAGGATAGCTGCACTGGAGTCATGAACTTAAGCAAGAACCTGTTGTTCAAGAACTGATTTAGTTTCAGAAGTCATTACTTTGCTACTGGTAGAGTTCCCTGTAGAAGGATTAGATCAAGTCATTCAAATTCCTGGTGGGCATCTATCTACATCTGAAATCCTGCCACCTTCCCTGCTTGTCAATACACCGTATAATCCATTAGAGATAACAGGGAAATCAGACTGCAGAAATCAAATTTCTCTTTGATATAGCTCTAAGCTAAAAACTGTCTCTACCAATGCATGAACTGTAGTTTTCACACAATGCTGGCTAACCTGGATAAAAAAAGGTTTCGGTCTCCAGACTAATTCCTCTATCACGATTCCCTGACAGAACATTTCTTTTTAATTTTAATCCATTTTCCTCACATCTAGCCAGGCTTTCTTTCTATCTAAATCCAATAATGATGATAATTTCATAATCTATAATGCAACTATACAATATTTATGCTGTGTGGCAATAGACAAGAATGATCACAGCTGTCTCAAGGACTACAGAGAGCGTGTAACCACCAGGCAAAAGCTTAAGGTGAGACAGATCTTCTCAATGAAGTCTTCCACCTTCAGAAACAGCTCAGAAACACCCACAACCTATTCCCTCAGCCCTCCCACGACTGCCAGTGGTGCTCTACTGTCTGTTCTTGAAGGTGAAGGTGAGAAAACCAGAATTAATCTTGTTGGTGACACCAAAAGAAGTAGCCCTGCTCTATGCTCTTGCTGCTTGTCTGCACGGGCTCACCAGACCTTTGGTGAACTGGCTCGGCTCAACAGACAATCAGAAAAGTACAACCAGCAAAAAGAAAAGTGCTTTTTGCCTGCTTTGTGAATCAAACCAGTTCAGCACGGGTCACACACAGGAACTCCCACAGGGAAAGGGAAAGGAACAGGAGGAGGAGGAAGAAGGAGGACCACCCTCTTCCACAGCAGCAAACCCTCACTTTAAAGCAGCTCATCATGCATTTAGCATAGCAGTTCCTAGACTTGAAAGGGAGTCCCAAGCATTCCTAGTGACTCCAGAGGGAGATGGGCTCATGCCCAGTATGATGGGAAGTCACAATGAGATCTATATCTACTTGCTCCTAATAAATGGCCTTTTCATTTCCCTCAATGAATTTTGTTTCTGAGAAGAGAAGAGCCTCCAGGACCATGGGCACAATTCAGAAAATAATATAGATACCAGCCTAACTAAATATCCTTCCTCCCTCCTCCATAGCTCACCTCAGATAAACAACCAGTTAACTGGTGCTGACTGTGTTAACTAATTAACATTGGCTCATAAGAACTCATCTGATTACACCCTTCATTACAGCTGGAAGAAAATTGTTTCTGCTTCCTTAATAATATATGGGTTAATGTATTCATACCCAAAATCAATACAATTTTTTTTTCTCCCACTGTTAGTCTTGAAGGGAGTAATGGTTATCTTTCTAATCTATTAAGAACTGTATAGTAATTATATTTTTTCATATCCCCTTTCTCTGGAGCCTTGTTAGGATATAAATTAATCATTAATTGATTTTAAAATGCAAGGGTTTGGAGTTTAAATTTTAAAGAAATTTGAATTCTAGTGCTTCTGAGCCTGCCTCAAGCAGAGAGGAACCTCTATGCTGATTTGTAAAATAATCTCATTGGCCATTTTACTGTTTTTCAGAATGTGTGCAAATTTTATAATAGACTGTGAGTCACTGGAATAGTCAGCAAAAGCTTGTACATGGTTTAAACTCTCACTGTTAGAAGAAGCATCCCAATTTTTCTCTCTGCCCATTAGCTGTGAAATACTCTTGTGCACAGGCCCGGTGGGAGTGTCCCAGATCTCTCTTACATGGAAAGAGAAAGAGGGACAAAACCGTGCACAAACAGAGGCACACTCAGGCACACACCTCTGCTTCTCACACGGGCCTGGCAGCCAGGCCTGCACAATGACAGCTCCAGCACGGTGATAATCCAGTTAGCAGGGATTGCGTGTGACATTTAAATATTGATAAGAGAAATACCTCAGCTTCCTTTCGCTACTTAAGTCAGCAGATACCAAACACCTTGCTAGGCAAGTGATTACCAGTAAGTAACATGTAATTCCACTCTTTAAAATCCCTGCAGTGTACATTATGTAACAAGGATGGATCTTTAATTCTTTTTCTTTTTTTGCTTTTCTTTTTCTTTTTTATTCAATTTCCCTACTTTCCCTTTTCCTCCCACTTTCCAAATGCTGACGCAATTTTGTTGGACACAAAAACTTCATCTCCTTTCCTTTGTAGTAATTTCCTAAATTCTAATGTTTTGCCACTCACAGACCTATTTGGTTAAAAAAAAAAAAAAAAAAA
>VZRS01001057.1:89562-100527 GCA_013398055.1 Ifrita kowaldi | reverse complement strand
GTAGTCTTCTCTTGTCTAGCAGGAGAAAGAGAGCAGATGTACCTTGCTGTGAGGGAGACCTTTAACCATATCTATAAATATCTGGCATTTTTGACTCTTAGCTCATTTTACTGGCTAATGACCTGGCTGGTGAGGACACATGGGCAGGAATCTATGCCTGATTTAACTAATGCTTTAGGAACCTGTATATATACAGCCAAAAAAACATAGACCTCATTCCAGGCACTTTGAAGCTCACAGAGCAGTGCTATTAATACTGGAAGTGGTCTATGGCTCAACTACTAAAATTCAGCAAAAATAAAAGTATATTCAGCTTATGCAGGTTATTTTTTAAACGAGTGGGCTTAAAGATTTATATTCCCATTGCTTCCCAAGCCTAAGGATTTTGTGATTTAAGGAGACTTCTCATCCACCTAAGCCAAGAGGCACATAAGTTTCTGCTGAGGAAAAAAAGAATTAAGTGACTCTTGCTTCAGTTGCTAGGTATGGCATGATGTAGAGGGAAGCAGTGCATAACTGATGGGAAAAGGTGAGATGTTCCCTTGTACCATACGAGGAGCAACAGCTAAGATGTGCTCTACGAGCAGGAATTAAAAGCAGCCTCTTGCTTAGTCAACTGCTTATCCAAATGGGGAGAGCAAGGTGTAAGGAGAATTCATTACTTGTTGGCTTGGTTGATCGGTCTCCTAAGTGCTCAAACCTAACAGCCATTGAATAATCAGCAACTTGCACTGCTGGGTACATGAGTAGAATTTTGCATGTGTCACATAAAGGATGAAGATAACCAGGTTAAGCTGTAAGTGAAGATAATCATTTGGTGCACAGTCCAGTGTATGGATAAGCAAGGATGGCAAGACTTCAGTTTCACCAGTTGGGTATCCTGAAACAATGCCAAGGACTGGTTTATTCCCCTTGAGAAGGTACATGGAATGCTCTCCATAACCTCTGAGCTCTGGGGTTAAGGTATAATATCTGAATGCTCCTGAAACATGGCAGTGATATGCTGCTGGTATCACTGTTCCTGTTCACACAATAACAGAACCTTTCAATAAAGAGTCAATGCACCAGTCCAGCCCAGCGTCAAAGCTCTGACAGCAGATCTGACTGGAGCCTACACCAGACCCTGCTGGAGCTCTCCCCATGGCATCAGGGCCATGCACTCTGGCTAGTGATAAACAGCAGAAAAAAATGAAGGCAAAAACGTCCTGTGTGTGTGAGACAACCCCTTTCATGCTTTATTCTGCAAGAGAGGTTGGCATGGTCCTGGGAGGCAAGTTGAGGGAGGTTAAAGCATTAAAAAAAAAAGTTAGCCAGTTTGCAAATTAAAATGAAGGTCCCCTTCCCACTCACCTCCTTGCCTATCCTCACCTCCCAGCTGAAACCAAACAGAACTGATTGAAACATTTTTTTTTACTTATTTAAGAAATATTGTAATGCATGCTCTGAGGAAAAGAAAAATCTGTGCTCATGCATATGTCTCTGCTTGCTCCAGTCATCCTGAATATGCATCACTGCCTGCTACTTATGGCAGTGTTCCAGCTCCTCTCCTCTCCTCTCCTCTCTCCTCTCTTTTGCAACTTTTATGTTTCAGCAGGGATAAGCAGAGGACTTTTCAAATTGACTCTCTGTTGATTTCCTTTTTCAGCCCACCTTCTGTCAAAAATGTGTATTCCACCCAGGTTTGGAGAGCTGCAGGCAAGGGAAGGCACTGCTTTCTGTGCATGAGCAGAAGGAGCTATCCCTTGGGAGATGGTCTCTCGTTGTTGCAGAGTCAGGGCTCCCGGTGAGCTGAGGGAAGGGCAAAAACACAGGAACAGCACAGCAGAGTCCAGGAATCAGACTTGGGAGCAAGGCACTTGATTAATTGCATCACAAACCATTGTTGAGCTTTATCACTAATTGGGAGCAAGGCCCTAGATAGGAAATGAGCTCTTGGACTTTGAAAAGCCCGAGCAGCTATGCAGGCTGCACCAGCCAGGTGCAACCAGCCAGCTTGCTGTCTGAAGTTGTCTGAAGCAAAGCCTCTGGGAGACCTGCATGTTAAAGAAGAGGAAATAGAAGTATTGAAAAGCCAGAAACATATCTGCTCACTTTGGAGACAGATGAATTTATTAAAGGAATATGGCTCCACTTGTGTCCGTATGCCCTGACAGGTTTAGACTCCCAGGGCTGGTCCGACAGAAGTTTGTGGCTGATGTTAAATGGCCATCAGCACCATCTCTGACACGGCACAGTGCTGGCCTGCCCAGGATGCACCACTGCATCCTCAAGGAAAGAGGCAAGGGACCTTGCAATTGCCTTGGAAAACCAGGATCCTGCTGACTAAGCCAGCATGGAAGCACTCCAGTCTTCATGCCACGCTGGAAAAACAACAGCTTTTAGGCTGAGACTCCGTTCTGTCCTCTCAGGGGCTGTGTCTCAACACACACAAACACACGGTGTTTCTGAGTGGATCCTTGGGAGATGCGGCCCAGAGATGCTGCCCTGGCAGCCCTGCAGCAGCACTGGCTTCCTCCTGCCCCCATTTGTGGGCTCTCTGGAGTCTCTCTGCTGAGCTGTCCCCGAGCAGATCTAATGCCAGCTCCAGTGGGGGCCCAAATCCCATTTGTTGGGGACGCCTGGCCCGTGAGGCAGAGCTAACACGTTCTGCAGTTGGGCAATGCTGTGTTCAGGGCCACGCATAAACACTTTACTGCTGGCCATTAAATTTTATTGCTCTCTCTAATACGCTTTGAGATAACTAAACTGATGCCTGAAAGAGGTGTTTAAACTGTTTTAACAGTATCTACTTCACATAATCTGCTTTATAGCAGTGTCTTATGGTTTTACCCATTTAAAATGTGTTTGTTGTTGTTTTTTAATCAAGGGATTTGCACTTTGACCTTTGAGCACTAGCAGCCCCTGCTAGAAAACAGCTGGCAATGCGGTGTGCAATACAATCTATGGAGATTAAATTCATTTTGTTCCCTCTTAGGGCAGATGACAGGGAGGCTGGTGGATCCACTGGGATTTTGGTGGATTGAATTCTTTTTTCTTTTAAAAGGAGAGCTGAGACTATATAAGCTAAAAAATAATAGACATATTTTTGCTCCATGGATTTGTCCCCACCCTGAATTACTTGGCTGGCCTGGATGAGAGAAGACACATCAGTACCTTTTTCAGGCTAAGGTCTAGGACCAAATATAAGTTTCCAGCCCTGGAAATACTGAGATGTATCTAGACACCTGCTTGCAAGCCACTTGAAAAATAAATCAAAAATTTTGTCTCTTCCTGGCTTAGCAAGGAGCTAGACTCAATTTTTGGTTTAGGTACCTAAAATGAGATTTTGTCTTTAGTCAGAAAATAGGTGCTTGATATTTCTCTCTGTTTGTAATAGCAGACAGAAATTCACCATTTGAGAGGTGTAAGTCACTCCAGCGTGTAGGTCAGCCCCAGGGCCAGACTGAGTTGGGCAGATCTATTCTGATGGACAGCTTGGTGGGACACTTCATCTGAGGGAGCACACAGCAACAGCCTCACCAAAAGCTGTTGCATTTCATGACAGACACAATCCTGTAATTACCATTATCTTCATCCCAGCTGCGGGTGAGGGCACTGAGCCACCTTCCATCACTCAGCTGGCTCTGCTGCCCACTGAGCCCGGCAGACAAACGTATGTCAGAGGCATCTGCTGTACAGAGAGTGAGGCAACAGACCAGAGTGACAATTTGGGTACCTAAACACTTATCTCTGCACACACCTTCCAGTTAATTAAGCTACCCTGATTTATACATCACTGGGCTGTCTCTGAAACAAATTAGGCAATGCCTTCTCTCCAGCCTGATGAAGGGCACCATCTTCAGTGAAGGCATAGCAACAGGCTGCATTAAAAAATTCCTTGTATCTCCAGAGCTTCAGGACTGTTTCTGCAGCTTATGTTCATTCCTGAAGCTTCCTTGCATGCTCCATCTGACAGAAATATGGCATGACCAAGATGAAAGCATTTGCTCCTGTCTCCCTTCAAAAAGCCCTTTTGCCATGATGAGAAGCACCCTGATGTTTTGTTTTACAGGAGAGCTCGGAGCTGCCTGGAGAGATTTCTGTAGAGCCTTCGAGGCAAACTAAACCTGACCCTCCAGAGGCAGCCTCCTGCCTGAACTCTGACCTTACCCTCAAAGCACAGGGCACACCTGAGCTGCCAGCTGATGTGGGGAAACTCTGCTGGGCTTTTCCTGGGCTGCATATTTTGCAGGTGGTTTTTCACCCTTTGGAAAATTTCTTTAGAACCCATGAAACCTCAAGAAATAAAATAAAGGCCATATATATATGTGTGTATATATATATATTCCTTTCCTTCGCCTTACTAGTTTGCCAAAGAGCACAAATTAACAAACTTTAACGGAATACTGCATCAGTGAAAATCTGCCCATACTCACACACAGAAGAAAGGTTTCCTGCTTGCCAAGATGAGAAACATGTTTGGGATGATAAGGATGCTTGCAAACCGGAGACTATGGTGGCTGCACTGTGGGGGTTGTAATTGTGAGTGGCCTTTCCATTTTGGGGGTCAGTGTGCTAAATTAAAAACCTACAAGAAAGCACTTAATTTAGGTTAATGGGATGTCGAATATTAAATGGATTAAGGCAAATTATTTATTTTTTTTAATTTTAAAGAGGAATTAGCCTCACTAATCTCCCAGGTCAGATTCTTAGAAGGTGTAAATCAGTGTTATACACCAAAGCTCATGGGAGCCTGTACAGTTTTTCACTAAATTAAGGAGTCTGTGCTATTGTACTTTTTCATGTACATATCTATGAACCATGTATATGGATTAAATTTGGTCTGTCTCCTCCCTTGCACCCCCCCCCATTTTGAGGATTAAAAATGAAATTATATGGTTCCTTACTTACCCACTTCCTTTCCAGCCCATTAACATCATCCTTCTTCTTTTCAGGTCCTACATATGGGATGGAAAACTTCCTTTATGCATAGGGAATTTGGGGAATGATGTCATGATATCTGGGGGAAGGGATGCTGGGAGAGTATTATTTGCAATCACAACTTCCAGGGCTATGCTTTAATATAAAATGAGGAGGAAAATGTCTTTCAGCAAAGCTGTTTGAGAGTTCACGTTTGAAATATTTGGTGGATGGTTAGTTTCCACAGCATGAAAAATATGCAATGGGAAAATGCTCCTACTGCTTAAAATCAAAATCATTTTTTTTCATCACAGAAATACTTTGTTCCATCTCAGAAAGCAAAAAGCACTGCCCTTATGCTCAGAGGAGGCACATTTTAAATTTTAAATTTTGGGGAAGGGAAAGTCTTCACCGCAATAAAAGAGAGTAAATGTTTAAAATGATCTTTAAATCACTGCCCCTTCACACCACACCACAAGGCAGGCTTGTTAGCTCAATGCTGCAGAGTTTCAAAGCCTGCTATTTTGCATCCAAGACACAGCAATATGGTAACTATTGTCTTGCTTTGGGCTGAATAAAATTTATTGAAAGAATATGATGTCTTTAGGGTCTTTTTGCTGAAGGTATTTCCATATCCCAAAAAATTACCATCACACACAGACATTGATTCTCCTCATGGGTAGCCTCAACAGAGAGGGCAAGGATTGAATGGGCCAAGATAACTGAAAAAGCCTGAAAATTAAAGGTGGTAGGAATACTTCATTGTAATGAAGGTCCTTACAGGTAAATTCCAGTGCTAAAAGATTGAGGTTGTTTTAACCTGTTGTCCTTTAAATTCTTTGTGATTTGTTCCTCAAAGCCAAGTTCACTGGGCATATTGACAATTCTGTAGACTACTGGGAAAAAAAAAAAAAGTCTTCTTATAAGCCATTCTACTGGGTTCATGTCAATAATGATTATTTGAAACCCTATCCCTCTACTTTTGGCCACTATTGCAGCATAAGATTTCTTGCTCGTATGTCAGATCAGCATTGTATTGCAATGTAAAGAGCAGAAAATGCACACTTTTCCAGTTTTATTTAATTGGCCACCATTTGCATTTACAAGACAAATGGTTTCCAGCGTTAAAGGTGATCTGCCATATCAATTCCTGATTTGTGCTGTGGGTGCAAAATAAAGAAATAAAGCTGGTATTTCTCTCAGTACCAAAACAAAACATTGAAAAGCAGTGGTGAAATATTTTTATTTCCATGCTCTTTTCTCATCATTGGCTTTCACCACCTGGTTCAGCTTGTCTGGTCTGTCTAGTCTGGGTGTACACCTCGGCTATAATTTTTCACCCTTCCCTCCTCCACACGCCCATACAGAAGTGGAATTTTACAGTTCATCAATACTAAAAACAACTTGAAAGTCTAATCTTAGGTTTAAGACTGTCTGTTAACTAAATTACAAGGGTTGTCTTTTAACATGAATCTTTTTTGCCTAACTCCCAATCAGTTCTGAAAATGTCCTCTAACCAGAGCTTGCCATGAGATAAATTGTAAATGTGTGCCAGCAATCAGACTGAGAATCAGTCTTTAATACTAATTATCATTCTGCAGAGAGTAAAACATTACATACAGCCTGGCTGCCTTAGAAAATGCAAAGTCCCATTTGCAAGGAATGATGTTAATTTATGCTAAACCCACCTGAACACATGGCTTATCTTGTCTTCCATTTTTATTCTTAAAAAAAAAAGGAATCTAAAAAAACTAAAAATTAAAGTCAACTTTAAATCCTGGTGTGCTCCTCCTGAAAATACACAATACTTTCTTACTGAATTGGCATAAAATTAGAGCCACAGAGCAGATCTGGGCAATCCTACCCATAAGGTTTGACATGGCTTGAACTGTCCTTCCTAACAGAGTAACAGAATATTGCTAAGCAAGGGTTTCATTAAAAAATTGAAACATTTTCCAAGGTTTTCATTACTGATTTTCATCTAAGTTCATTATATATTTTTATTGCATATGTAAATATGAAACCACAAAAAAAGGGGGTTTTTTCAAAGTAAAATGAGAAACAAGAAGAATCATTTTGCCTGCAATGCTATCAACTAATTAGCCTCATTTCTACGGTACTTATTTAATCTAGTGAAAGATCTAGTCCACTGCCTTAAAAAACATCCAAAGAATTTTCATTTTGAAGACTTTCCTGTTTTCCAGAAAGGTTCTTCTGCTCGGGTAGGCAAAAGAAACCAGGTTGAGGAAGTCTCCTGATATGAAACAGTATGGTAGGGAGAACATTTGGGGGAAACTGAAAAATCCCTTGTCTCATTCTTACTGTTCCCTAGGCACCTGCTGATGGCTACAGCTGGAGGGAAAACTCCGACAGCTCTTGATCTGAGCAGGTACAGATATTCCTATGCTTTCATCATACAATTAATAGAGCTCACAGTTCTTGGCAGAAATATAGAAGTGATGTTATTTGAGTGATTTCAAGCCACCCTCCCCACCCGAGAGCCTCCCAGCTGTGTTGGCAGTGTCCTGTGCACTATCTGCCCTCTCAGACAGGTTGCCTGGCACAGCCAAGGGGCTATGACGTGCCTTGAAGCTGCTGGGGTAAAAGTGCCTTGTGTCCCATCCTCTCTAATATCTTTACTAGAAAAGGCTTGAGGCCCTCTAACGCTCTTGGATCCAAATGCAACTAAGGAAAACTTCCCCTCATCAGTAAATTGATTATCTCCTGGTTAAAAATTCCTCCAATGCTTCTAATTCCTTCTGCTAGTCATCACTGCTCACAACCATTTTTAGCTTAGTTTTTGGACTTCTCATTTTTCTTTGAAGGATTTACCATATTCTGTGGCCCAGAGCAGAGTTGGGGAGAGCTCACGTGCCATGAGGAACCTGTGAAGAGTGAGTTTGCATCTCTATGCTACAGTGAATGGACACTGTCTAAAACTGTATTTCTTTAACACAGAGCAATAGATAATTCAGTTCTAATTCAGAGAATCATCACTGGGAAATTAGGTTTTAGCTTTTAAAATATCCTTTATGTTTTGTTACCTTCCAGGTTGAAATCTGAATTACAGAGGTAAAGAGACAGAGAATTTTAGTATCTTTAAAATTAATCTATTAGAAAAAACATTTTTCCCGTGGTCTCACTTGACCTCTCATGTTATTATCTATTATATCCTCCCCAGCTTTTCTTGCCTCAAGACTCCAGACCCACAGAAAAGAATAGGGAATGGCACGACTGCAGCTATTTATAATAATAATTCATTCCCAGGTTCCAGTGCGGCAGCTTTAATCATAAGCTATTGTCAGGCATCAAGATCAAAAAGATTTGAGATTTGATTTGTTTGGGTTATAAAGAAGCTCTGAATGCCAAAGTGTTGTCGCTTAAACTGCAAAGCACAGCCCCTGCGTGAAGTAGAATGAACTGGGATTGCCCTCTCTGATCCGATTTGTAGCCATCACAGCTCTTTAAAGTTATTTGATTTGACATCAATTAGGCAGTTTTCACAAGGGGAAAGTCTCTTTTTGCATTTAGTCCAATACCAATGTCATTTTCCTCCTAAAATGTGACAAGGAGCAGACTGCTTCAGCGTGCTTTGCAACAGACACGAAGAATAGAATAAGGAGGAGGACAAAGGCTTCATAAAAACACAAAAAAAAAGAGTGGGAGGACAGAGAAAATATTTCAACCCCATCTTCCCATTTTTGAAGACATGTACAGAGAGAAACAGACAGAGAGGGAGAGGGAGAGACACAGGAGACCCCCTGCTCAGTAGGAGTATTTTGCCAGTACACTGGCAAGTACTGCAGACACTTTAAGGACACTGAGCACTTCAGACCTGTGCATCCTTGGAGGACAGCAAATCTGGTAACAAGAGAAAAGCATTTCTAGAACCTGAATCCCAGCTTTGTTTCATTTTTCAGTATTCTGCCCAGGACTTTGAGCAGTGCTCAGGGACATACAGAGCTAACATAGCAAACTGCTTGTAAATGTCTTACATGTGCAATATTCTGAAACAACACGCCAAAGGAAAACGTTCCCAAGAGAGAAGAGACAAGATGACTGGAAATTTCTGAAAAACTGAAGCTGTTCTAAGAAGCAGGAGTCGAAGAAGACGACCTGTTTCGCTGAGCGTCATTATGTACCACAACTGTTGTATTCCCACTTTTTAGCTGGATGCAGCAACAAGATGGACACTGCGTATAGTGAAGGAGGGAGAGTACAAAAGTGTTCCTCTGTACGTGGAGGGGCTGAGGAACTTTGATGGATTAAACAGGGGCCTGCAAATTTAGAAGATGAGACAACTGCAAGTCCATATTAGGCGATGCAAACCAAAGAACCTGAAGGGAGTGGCAAAAAAATGGGCAAAACAAAAGTGTAAATGAACACTTTGTGAAAGCTGGCATATTCAGACAAAGGTTATACAGGTTTTCAGAGTGGTTCTTTATTTCTCCCAAAATTTTTCCCAGTGATACAGGGAAAAGCTGCCTCTGGGACATCTATCATCATGATTTTTATCTTCATGCCCACACAGCTGTACTATTTCTGAGCTGTACACACAAGTCCAGAGGGTAACAGTGCTCCACAATTTAGATCCCTCCTCAGGGTACTGAATGATCTAGTTATTGATTGCTTCCTTGCCTCTTTGCCAATAGCTTGTAATGCAAAATACTGGTAAAAGATGGAGGAATACTGTTATACACAGTGAACTCTAGGTAAACCCATTTTTGCAATCTCATAAGAAAATAGACAGATTTGCCACTGTTTGACAGCTTTTGTTAGAAATGTCGCCCATAAGCTTAAACTAGGACACCACAGTGGGCCAAGAGGGCTCTGTTGCTGATTTTTGGGAAAAGAAAAGTGAGAATATCAGTCAGAGGCAAAGGCATTTTCTCAAGCCAGGATGATGTGAACCTTCAAATGAACTGTTACTTCTGAATTTTTAAAGCTTATCCTATTAAACCTACCTTGCTGTTTGTGGCAGTTCAAAAATGTCCAGATTACCAAAATATTTCTTGCCTTTTGGGAATGAACATTTTGATGCTGCCAACCACCATTCAAGATTCAGATCTCACCTATAAATTCATAAAACGCAGTGTACCCATTGTCTGTCAGGACAAGGCAATGGCCAGATTCTGAGTGGTGCAGAAGTTTTTGGACAAGGATTCCACTCTATGTTTTCGGTCATAGCTCTGTCCCTAAGTGACACATAGAGTCATAAGAGTAGTCTCCATTTTATCAATCACAAATGAGCTGCAATACAAAATGAGATTCCCATAACTGGGATTCAACAGAAGGAGAAGAATATTTGTTAATTTGTCTGGTGGGTACAAATGGCTTCCCAGCCATGCTGATTGGGACTGTTGCATCAAGGCTGCTTGTTGGTGATAAAACCACAGCAATACAGAAAGTCTGCTTGAAAATAAGTCTAGATCTTTTGGGGGGATTGGCCCACCCCACATACAGGCCAACCTTCTCCTCAGTCAATCAACATGTTAATATTGTGTGCAAGGCAATTTGTCAGGAGGCCATGTGTCAAATAATAGACAAGTGAAAAATAGCCAAGGTAAGGTCTGTGCCCGAAATCACTTCCTTGGCATGACAGGGGGGACCTTGAGATGGCAACTGAAGGCTGTACTGAGGGAGGGAAAAGTTTTGTTTGATTTTCCGATTGCTTATAACCCTCTCTCACAGGAACTCCTCAAACTTGCCCTACTTTCCTTGCTTGTTGCAGTAGGGTATGAAAGGTGTTGCAGAAATGTCCCCCTGTCCTCTGTCCCTCAGCTCTTGCTGATGTCTGAAAACTGCTTTTGCCAGAGCTACCACTTCTGTGCCATGAACCTGGGTCAAGGATGTTTTCCAGTCGAGTAGTTTGGCTCTGAAAAGTCGCAGTGCTGAGGACTTGCTAGAATAATCCCTCTTTCTAGGTTTTGCTTGGGAACCTGCAACAGATACCTTTTAGTTTCTTAAACTCGATTGAAGTGGGGCATGTTTGTTTTGGAGAAGAGGCAATAGAGTTGTTAATTTGGGCTTGTAATTATTCACAATTAGCACATTATTCCTTCTTTC
>VZRS01001057.1:0-82162 GCA_013398055.1 Ifrita kowaldi | reverse complement strand
AAAAAAAAAAGAAACCAAAAAACCACACCAACAAACAGAGGACTATGTAGTGGGCATGTGGTGAAAAGAGAATAATGAGAATTGTGGAAAGGAAAAAAGCTGCCTGAAATATGGCTGTTCTGTGTTCTTGCACTATAATTGAAAAATTAGAAATTACATAGTAAAGGAGGTGAAGCTTGTGTTTACAGTAGTGTACAGAAATTTAAGCTAATTAGCTATGTCTGGGCATCCCATTAATTTTAGACTGTCCCTTCTAGCAATGTAGTTCAAAGGCTACAGATGGGACATGGAGAAGCAGGAGAATTTGCAGCTGTATGAACAGAAAAAGCTACTTCCTAATTTCCTGTGAGCTGAGCTGATACTTGTGCATTCTTCTCCACTCTCACAGGCGCCAAAGGTGCAAAATCTGTCAGCAAAACAGAGAAACAGCTGGAGAGTATAGTGAGTTGAGAAAAGGAGCAAAGCATAGCTAAGATGGATAGAGTCTGGTGAAGCAAGGAGCAGCTAGCAAAAACTAAACGAGGCAACAGTTTAGACCACCTTAAATCAGGTCTTGTTATTCAGAAAATCTTGAGATCATAAGCTATGATAAAGGGTTACTTTAGAAATGGCTGAGCAGTTTTCTACCCAAAGGAAAGGATGGTTAATCATTGTCAGAATAGCTGAAATCTAGGAGTTAGTTATTGTTAATCTGTTTACTTTCCTTGACAGGTTTTTTTTAATTTTTCCTTCTCTTAGAATTACTGTTTGTTTAGTCATTCAGTCCACATATTTGTGAGCAAGCAAATTACCTCAATAAGCATCAATATCATATCAATTGGTTTCATAAAAATTCCTTGGTTACTTTCTTTCTTTTGGTTGGACTACTTACCAACAGTACACAATCATAATTACAGAAAATTACTTCATTGTGTATCAGTTGGATTCTTTCTTGAAAATGCTCTGTAGAGTCCCCGGTTAAAAACAATTCTATCTGTATTTACAGGCATCTGTATTCTAATGAGCCCCACTGGAATATTTCTGAAGGGTCAAAAGTGCTTCATTAAGGAATCAAGAGCTGGTTAGGCATTGAGTTCTTCAGAGTAGAACCGAGAGCCTGGACTCCACTTTCATGTCACTCCTCGTGCTCAATGATTTCTTCCCTGACTGATTCTCCAGGATCAGAAGGACCTATTCAGGTTGGCTTGAATATAAAAACTATGACATTTCATTGATATTAATAGCTGATATCTAACCAACACAAAATATATGCTTGGACCAATGTATCTTCTACAAAGGCAGTCTTGACCAGAAGATATCTGCAACAATGATGTTCCTTCTTAATGTGATCCTCTAATACTCCATCATACTCCTAGTAATCTACCTTTTTTCTTCTTCCAAATTTTAGATTGTCTGGCCTTATTATTCTTAAGATTATGTGCACTGATTTTCAAAGTTGGAATTTTGATCCATTGCTAATAGGTAAGATCTAGCATTGGCTTTCATTTACAATACAGTCTTTTCTGCTAGAACAGTCTACAAACTCTATTCTGCAGCTTCTCTTCTGAGGATTTCTTATGGTGTGAATTGTTTGATTACTGAAAAGCATTGTTCTTGATATTGCTTCTGCTCCTAGAGACGTCTTTCTTCCAATAGCCTGGATCTCTCTGCTGCGTTATCACATGCAAAAGTGAAATGCGTTCAGCTTGAACCTATACATGAAACATGACCTGCACCGGGGATCTAAGAAAGGCAGAGCCACTGTAAAAAAACAAAGGCAAAAACCTCTTCCCTAATAATGCCCAAAAAAGTGGTTCTTAATCCCCTCAGTTAACCCATCTTGACTGTTGAGGGTGTATTGGCTTCCCTGGTGCAAAGACTTACCTCAGAAAGAAGATACTTAGATCCCTATGAATCACTGCTAAACACTGGCTTGAAAGGCTCAGCTGACATTTCTCTCTGCTGCTGAAATGAGTTTTCTCACACTGTCTTTAACCATTTATTCCACCATCTCTCTGAACAAAGCATTTATCCTACTATCTCTCCTCCTGGAGATTAAGCACTTGCAGTTCTTCAGAATCACCAAGAAGGAGACCTTTTTGTTTTTTTTTTTTTTTTTTTTGCTGTGTTTTGTTTTGTAAATGAAGATTTACTGCCTATCTATTATAATCAGCTGGTTCTTAAATCATTGTCACCAAGGACTGGAACTGTCACGTAACTGTCTGGGTGTAAGAGATGTGTATGTTTCACTCATCATTCATTGTTGGTTTAGACTTCGTTTTTGTTCCCTGTTTGGGTGACAAACTCATTTCCGAATAAGAGAAGAAGGAGTATGAAGGAAGGCCATCCAGGCAGAAGCTTTTATCCCTTGCACATACCATGCTTTTGGCTAGGGAAGTGTGCTGCTACAGAAAACTCTTATCTCAATGTTTTCAGGAAAGTGATGAGGAGTAACCAGGGTAAAACAGGAGATAGACATCCTGATTTAGCTGAGAAAAACTTGCAACAGAAAGGATTTTACTCATGTTCCTGAGACAATATTGGAAATAAAGTTTGGCTCCAGCTTGTTCTAGAACAAAACTTTTTTTTTTTTCTATCTCTCACTTCACTCCGATTCTTGGAATCACAGCATAACAACAAAAGACAGAGACTGTGATCCAGACCCTATGTTGAATCAAAGGACTTATTACACAGTCACCCCCTAACCACATGGTCCAGGGATACCCTCCTTCTTTTCATCTTCATTTATAACACTGGCAACCCTGAAAGTGTGACTGTGCCCTTCACAGCACAGTGACAGTTCCTCAATTGTTTTATGTACAGATGCCACAGCAGAGATTATACTGAGTTCACCCTGCAACTGCACATTCCCCAGAAGAAGAAAGATACCTACCTGACTAAGGAGACAAGAATGCAGCTGGTTTCCCTGAGATGGACTCATGCTCTCTTTTGTTGGCTTTCCGACTTCCTGTCACCCAGAAGTGCGACTTGCAAGGGTACCTTCTCTTGATGAGGAGCAACTGGTGTGACCTCTGCCTCTGTGACAGATAAGCCACTTACTGTTTACAAAAGAGTATTATTGTAAACAGCCAGAATAGCAATATGCCTAAGGCTAAACTATCCATCATGTAACGGAATAAAGAACTTCAAAAGAAAAGAAAAATGAAAGCTTTAACACACTTTTACTGATTGCCTGTAAATATCTTCAGGTGACTGGGCACTCAAAAGGAGAAATCTATTCTATCCCTTGCCTTTCCATAGTATTAGGCGAAAGCTGAACTTTAGGAATGAACAGCACTTAAACTCCCAAGCTTTCCTCCTTGGGGTGGAAATAGAGCCTAAGGAGATAAATGTCAAGAACAATGATCTCATGGGGCAACCAAACAGCCCAAGCCAGGACTTTTTATAGATGGGAAGGTATCTCAGAAAAATCAAAGCCCTTTGCACAACCTAACACAAAGAGTCATTCTTTCTGTACAAATAGCCACACTGTGCTCAGTAAAGAACTCACTTTAAGACTGAAGAGTAAGATGAGAGGAAATGTCTGTTCATGAAGTTTGAGCAAAAATTGTTCTGTCAGGTGAACTTTCATAATTACTTAATTAATGTCATTATATGAGAAAATTCATGCTACTCATCTGCATACATCATCTATTTGCAGAAGCAATACGAATCCAATATCCTGACTACATTGTACCTACCATAAGGATTTAAAATGCTGTTCTATTTCTAGTCTGATGTTTGTTTTTATTTTTTCCCATGTCAATACTAAAAATTATGCCAAGGACTGCTAGCTGATCACCTTTGTGTTTCAATGCAAAACTTCAAGAACCCCTCTAGCCACAATGTCACTTCTCAAAACAGGAAAGATATGTTACTTCTACAGCTTTCTGAGTTGAAGACATGTCATATATAATTATATCTGTTCCTAAAAGGTCATGAGAAATGTGTCTTTAATAACTAAGATGACTTTTGTATCTTCTTTTAAGGGAACATTCTGAATGTGTGGAATGGAGGTCTTCGCCATTTTGGATAACATTTCCTGCACTGTGCCCATATTGGACTGCAAAAGAAGGAAAGTCTTCAGGGCAAGAGATTGCTTTCTGGAAGCTGAAGGTATTAAAGCTTTTAAACCATGAAAAGGAAAAAAAATTGCAAGTATTTTCTTACAATTTCATTGGAAGAACCTTCTCCGGTACAAGACAGTTTCCGGAGAACAGGAAAATCTGAAACCATTCTTGAAGACAGAGGAGTGGCATGGTCTGCTAGTGGCAGTGGTGACAGCAGAGTGTCACAGTGGTAACACCAGTGAGAAGCACTTAACTTTTCAGTGCCAGAAATCTTTAAGACTTCAGAGAGCTGGGGATGGACAAGGTGTCTCTTCCCCTCCTCTGCCACACTAACCTTCTACTCCCTGGCTGTCATGATATCTCTGGGGAGCCAAGAATGGGAAGGCCTTAATGGGCTCCTCCCATTGTTGGAGACCTTTGAGCAGGATTTACATTTCCCCTGGAGTAATTGAAAAATTTACTGCTATAATGGCTCAATCCTTTGTTCCTTTCAAAGCAAAAGCCCTAGCATCACTCAGGAGAGGATTTGATCTGGGAGGCAACTCCAAGTTGCCCAGAGTACAGCTTTATGGCCCAAAAAGAGGAGGAGGAGGAGGCAGAGGATCCTGAGCCAGTTCCTCTGAGCTGGGGTGCTTTCCAGTTCAGCAGACACCAAAACAGAGAAAGCTATCTCGGGCTCATTTGTGGTGCTTGGCCTGAGGATATAAATGCTGATGGCTGAATGCTCTCAGTCACACACTGATGCAGACACTCTGCTTCCTTGCCACAGCCAACCAACACATCTACAGCCAGCACAGCCCTGAGCAGAGCAGGGTGTGCCCTTAGACTGGGTTTATGCTCAAACAGAAATTAGAATCAACTCAACACACCTAAAGCTTCCTGATCCCTGAAGGGAAAGATCCTGCAGAACATCTCAGCCACATTAGGGAGGCTATGTCCAGCCCTCCCCAGTACCCCAAAGCTCAGACTGGGCTGAGGAGGTGTTTGTGTCTGCTGCTAAAGCTACACCAATAGAAGACACTTCTGTAGAATAAAGAAATCCTTCCTTCATTTCAGCAGCAGGACCACTAACCTTTCTCCACTGTCTATTTGCTCCTTCCACGAAGCAGGCACTGCCTTCTTCTGCATCCCTGACCTTTCCTCAATGTCTCTCTATCTGTTGCTTCTGTCCTTTTTAAAAAGCCCCTTATTGATGTTTTTAAACTGATGGGGGAACATAAACAAGTAATAAAGAAAGGTTAACAGTACCGAATCAATACTACAGAGAGAGGCACTGGGGAGATGGAATTGAGGAGGTTGACTCTGAAGGAAAGTGAAAGGCCAAATTTAATCACAACACTATTAGTAATTAAATTACATTTTGGGTTGTTGTTATTTTTTTAAAATAAGAACGAATGAATGCACAAACTGGTATTAGGGTTTTAGAGAAAGCAAAACAAATGAGTAGAAATTCTGAACAACAGCTTTTTCATATTCTTGCTGTGAACAGAACAATCTGGTCCAGATTATTGTGGTCTTTTTCTGACTGCAAAAGAAATGAAAATGCAGTTGGTGTTAAAGTGGAAAGCTCTGAAAACATGGACTTAGATGTGCTGCCAAGCATAGGAATGTGGAAATGTGTATATCCCTGGAAATTTCCTGGTATCATGGAATCACAGAATGGTTGTGGTTGGGAGGGACCTCTGGAGATCATCTAGCCCAACTTCCCTGCTAAAGCAGACTTACCCAACCAGATTGCACAGGATTGTGTCCATAACAGTGCTGAGTGTCTCCAGAGAAAAAGATTCCACAACATCTCTGAGCAGCTTGTTCCAGTGTTCTGCCATCCTCAAAGTAAAGAAATTCTTGCTTACAGTCAGGTGGAACTTCCTCTGTTCCATTTTGTGCCTTTTGCCTCTTACCATGAAAAGTGTGAAAAGTCTGCAGTACCGGTATTCCTTGTTTGTTTCCACATCTTCAAAACACTGTGAGCAGAAAGAGTAGATCCCACTTCTGGACCAGGGAGCTCCCTTTTAAGTGTTACAGCATATCACTGTGACTTGCCTAATGACACCAGTGCCCAGTCTTGGGTCCCAACTCTCTATGTGTTGCAGTTACACACCATTCTTTAACAGGCTTCCTTCACTGGCAGAATGTTTTCATTTCATTATTACCTTTGCCATCAAAACATGTTTCCAGTCACCTAACCACATTATTCTTTAAAGGCTTTAAATATGTGAATATGAATACTGGATTTTTCAGATGTGTCTCCCTCCTCTATTTGGCAGTGTTATGAGCGCATCCAGCAGCTATATGTGTGTGTGAACATACACACCATACTCCAAACAGGAAGCAAAGCTGCATAATGGGAACAAGAAAAGTAACTAGTTAGAATAAATAAGGAAGGATATTGGGATGAGAGGGTGAGGAGTAACTGCATTTGCCAGAATTGGCATCATGGCCATCCAGAGACAGCTCTGGATGAGATGTTGCCAAGCTTAGTTTTCATCTGCCTGTGGTCTCCAGATTTCATATGAAAACAGCCAAATGTGAAAAGAATGAGAGATCCATACACCAATCTGTGTTAGGATCTATAACAGGGAAGTGCTACTTTCTTGCCCTCCACCAGCTGCCATTCAGTAACCTTTCCTCCTTGTCTTCCTCAGCTCTCCTTCCTTCCATGGGAATTGATGAGATTGTTTCTCTGCTCAGTAGCAGCATCATCTCCCATGGGTAAGGCAAGACCATTTAATTAATTTCCTTCTCCTGACTCTGGGCAAGCATGGCATCTGGCTGCAGCAACAAGTCTGTCACACAGGCTTTTGTAATATTCCTGCTGCCCTCCCAGCCTGGCCATGTAATTAACTGTGAGCAGGAGGAAGGAAGGCAGGAGAGCTAAAAACACAAGACTTACAACAGAGCAACCTGGAGAGCTGTCTGATTTGCATTTCTGGATTTCCTTTCCCTCTACCAAAAATCATTTTTGGAAAGGCACCAATTGCTGTATTGTGCACTGTACTGATGGCCTGCAGGAGAGGGTGGATTGTCAATGATGTGGTCACAGATCCAGCTGGGAATGACTAATGTGCTCTATAATCCAACAAAATACACCTAACCTACAAATAACATCCCATATTTGACACAAATGCTTTAAGGAAGTCTATCAAGGATTCCTAGAGCTGCTTCTGTCACTAAAGCAAGGAGCAATGGCCACAGATTTCAGCTTTGACAGTCCAGATGGGACAGCAGGCAAATTTTTTTGCAAGGAGGCTGCTGCAGAACAGGAACAGGTCACTACAGGTGTGGGATCTCTGTCTTTGGCAGCTTTCTAGACTCAGCTGCCTGAAGCCACACCTGGTCTCCTCTAGCAGTGGTGGAAGTCCTTCTTTGAGTAGGAGGCTGGACCAAAGACCTCCACAAGTCCCTTTTGACCAGCATTTATGTAATTATTTTCATGGAAAAATATGCCCCGGGAAGTACTGGAAATCTCTCTGACTCAAATTTTTCTGGTCATGGCTGCAAAGAGAATCTAACAAAATGTGCCAAGCTAAGAAGCTCTTACTACAAGTGGTGACTTTGTGATGTCTACCACCTAGCACAGAAAGAAAAGATGTGTTTCTGGGGTAGATACTACAGCTCTGAAAGTCAAGAGGGGTACACGGAGAGCCAGGTTTGACACCTGTGGGCTTTTATCATCCTTGTTCTGGCATTTGCAGAAGATTAAATCTTTTTGAAAACACCAACTGCTTGCTCTGTTCAATAGTGACTGGGGGCTATTATAGAACACATGTCCCAGGGAACTGGTACAGACTCAGCTACTGAGAAACCCTCCAGCTTTCTCTCTGGTACTTTCCAATTTAGCAGTAAAAGACTTGACAGACATTATTAATAAAAACATAAATAAAGATTAGATCTTGATTTCCTTGGTTAGAATTGAAAAACAGATGTTGTCAAGCCTCCAGTTTTGAAACTTAAGAAAATTATCACATCCAGTCAAACATATGTCTCTCCTTCTGGGGGAATGTAGTAAAATGGACTTCCAGGATGTGTAGCTACAGCTCTGTCTACACCAGCTGCTGGAGTCAGGCCTTGAGAGACCTAAAGGATAACATGAATTTGCACCATCAGGATTCCCAAGGATCAACGTGGCCCTGCTGCTGTAAGGGAGCAAATAACTAATAGTGTCACAAGCTGCATGTAGTATCAGCCTTCCAAAAACAACCCCACAGCCAACTTCCAGTCTAGGCTATTACCCAGAGGTTGATAGGACATATGCTGGCAGGCTCAGATTGAGGATGGTTCCAGAACAGTTTGTCTCACCAAGAATCAAGAACAGTGAAAAGATGCTTTTTTTTTAAACAACGATTCTCTTTTATACCTCGTCTTTTTGAGTTCTCCAGTAAAGAGAGAGCTTGCTCTGCTTTCTGCCATGAAAAAATCAATGCACCAGGCATGCACAGATCACAAAGAAAATGACACTGCACTGTTGGCTGCTTCTTTATGGCAGAGACACACAGGTCCTCCATTGACTGGGAAAAGGCAAAGAAGGATGGACTGATGTTTGATCTGCTACAAAAAAGATAAAAAAATATTCCCTTTCCAAATTTGGAAGCATCCTTCCCAAACCCTTGCCTCTGATACAAGGCAGATTTATGCAATTCCTTTAAATATTTACTTCCATAACCATGCCTCATAGATGCATTATTACTTTTTAACCAACATTAAAGTTTAAAACCAGAATAAAAGCCTTGTTTCATACAAGAACTTATCCTTCAGACAAACAGGAAATGCACCACATCATTGTGTCCACAAACGTAAAGGTACTCTTAAAATTTCATTCTTTTTATGAAAAAAAGTAACCAAAAACAGAAAAATGCACTTTCTGTGGAATCAGCTTGAATTTCACCCGTGCTACGTTTTTTTAAGAGGGGAATTCCTATTCTTGATATTGGGTCTGGACAAAGAATTAAAATCAAATTAGAGCTCAGAATGATTGCCAGTGTGAAGATATTCCCTCTGTTTCCCTCCCCATTCACACACCTGATTGCTAGGGCTGCTCAGCTCCTGTGGTAGTAAGGGGTATTTAAGGTCCTTGCCTGTTACTGACACCTTGCAAAGGTGAGTGGGTACAGCCACTTTTTTGTCTCCACCCTGACCTTACCAACCAATGCCATTCAGGCATCATGGCATGGTGGGAACTTCATACCGTGGGTGCTTTGTGGATCTTGCTGGTGTTCTTGGCCAACATTCGGGATGAAATAAAGAGCAGCAGCTCGGTTGGCATCAGCAAACCAGCATCAGGCACAGCACTGAATCATTAGTTCTCTGGCTCAGGCAATCCCAACATGCTTCATGCACCATAGGCAGTGGACAATTGTTGTACCATAGAAGTGTCATTGTCATTTGGCTCAGAAGACAGCTGTGTATCTAAAAAGAGCAAACAAGAACAATGAGGAGAAAGATTATCCTCCTTTTCTTCAAGACTGGTGGTTCTCAGTCTGAGCAAACCACTACAGGGAGAAGTATCCTTTACTGAAGGATGCTGTGGGCTCAGGGGTCCAGTGGAAACTGGTAAGGTGCTTGGAAAAGATCCTTTCAGGGTTACAAGCTACACAAACCCCAGGAGCCTCATAAAGTCCCAAGCCTAGTCACAGTTGGAAGCAGGCAGAGCGCAAGGAAAGAAGTATCTCACAGGCTTGCCTTGCTCCTTCTTGTCCATTAGCCTTTGCATGAAGCCACTGCCATAGGAGAGCCCTGGGCTGGCTGGTCCCTTATTTTGACCCAGGATGACCATTCCTGCCTTTCAAGGACACACACACTTCCCGAGATGAGAAGCAGTGGACTCTACCATATGCCTTCTTCCTAAAAAATCCGTATCACAGGCACGCTCCCCAGATTCTCCACATCCTCCAGTCTTGAAAGCTTTGTAATCCGGGTGAGACCTGCTCCCTCCACCCTGTGCTAGAAGAGGAAGACAAAAGAACTCAAAAATTGTGGAAGACACCACCTCTCATCAAAGACTTGTTCTCCTTTTTCAATGGTAACTTTTAAACAAACTTGATCCATCATTTCTAAACTAAATTTCTTGGGGAGAGAGGTATATATTTTTCTTCAGATTGATAATGTTTGCAGATTTCAGCATAAATTGTTCTGCAGGGTTTCAATGCATCTGAAATTGTGCTTTTTTTCTGCCATTGCTGAACAAAGTATTCCTTGGAGAAATGTCACCCAACTTTAATAGAGATCATAACTCACAAGAGAGACCTATACAGTAATTTCCACTGGGATTAATACAGCCTGGAATGGTTGCCTACTGTTGACGTAACACTGCCAAATGTCTTTTCAGTGCTTTATAAATGGCAGGTGTGTGGTTACTTATCAAAGCAAGAAAAGTGATTCAGCAGTGGACTCTGCTCATGGACAACCAAAAGGAAAAGAAATCAGATGAGCCTTTATTTAGCAATATGGATTAAGCAGCTCTGTCTTTGCAATACCAGTGACTCGAACAAGGGCAGCAGCTGACAATAAGAACGCTCACTTTCTTCACGTCAGTGGCCTAGGGCCAGCCTGATTGCCTTCTTCGGTTCACACCATCGAAGTGTTTTGCTCTTGAAATTAAAATTTGAAGGCTAGATTTTCCCTAGCATTAAAAAACAAAATTCAAGGAGGTGCACTCGGCTCCCCAGAGGCAGCGTAATTCTACTCTAGCTTAAGATTTGCTAAAGCATTGAGGTCATTAATGTTTCATGGTGGTTCCATTTCTGTATGTGCACAAAGCCTTTACAACACCCTGGCTTTAATGAACTTCTCCTGCTTCCCAGGAGGCCTTCGGAAGCAGGGATGTTTTTCCCTACTGAAACAATACTGCCTCTTCGTTTTGAAGTTGTTTACATAGTTAATATCCCCTAAAGGGAAACAGGAAAATAGAAGCCTGTATGTAGAGACTTGCTCCACAGATAAAGTACAGAAGTCACTTGGGGAAATAAATCATTAAGTTAGGGTTTGGGTATGTTTTTTGGGGGTTGAATTTTTTTTTTCCAGCTAAAGGTAATTTCTATAAAGATAAAGATTTGCCCAGAGGGATGGGAAAAGTGAAAGAAGAGACCAAGAGGGATACTGTCCATCCTACAGGCCATGTTTCCCTTTTCATCAGAGAAACTTCTTCTAAAACCAGACTGTATCTCTTTGCTTCAAGTTTGTGACTAAACATAATTTAGAGCAATAATACTGGTTTGGATAGTAGGGGGGAGTGCTAATTCTAGTGTTTATGGTCAGAAGACCTCTCATAATCTTTTTCTGAGTGAAACCTTCAGCATCTCAGCCACTCTCTTGTCATTAAGTCCTGTTACTTTGAATACAGGTTTTAGTAAATCAAAAATAGATTCTGAAAGATAAGTTTCTGACCACGACAGAGTGGTGGTCCTGGCTTTAATCCTCTTTGGCCACCTTTTGCTTGCATTTAACTCACTAAGCCCATTTCCATGATAAAACTCAGAAGGCGGCATTCAAATAATAAATGAAGGTGTGTAACATTGTGTAGCTGTGGTTTCTGATAGTTACCATGGTGGTTGTTAAAACTCAGAGAATAAATGAGCAGTCTATTATTTCTGAGACTGAAGCTCGATAAAAGCAAACCCAAATAACACCACACACAGGCAAAACCCCCAAAGAGGCATTCAAAGTATCATTTGTATAGCTCACCTGACACAGTCCTGATACTATAATTGCACAATGAAATATGCTTAGAGCAAAATGATCCAAATTGCCAGTGTCACAAGGCTGGTAGTAAAACGTCTAGGAAACAGCAGGCTCCTGATGAACAGCTGAATGTTTGCATTTTTAAAAGAGAAGCAGTAGAGGGGAAGAGGAGTGAGACCAAGCTGCCTACGCAGAGAGCAGTGTTTTGTTGCAGCAAAGGAGGACGTGGTCAGGCAGAAATGGAGAGAGTGGGACACATTGCCTCCAAATTATAGAGGAGGTGGGTTGATTTTCAAGATAGCTGAGCTCTCAATTACCAGGTGAATACATTTTAATCAGTCCTATATAGACTGTGCCTGGTACTACACAGGGTCATTTGAAAGTCCCAGCTGATGTGGCACAGATTTCCTGAATATCTCAGAAAACGGGAGGCCAAAAGACCAAGAGGTCTTTTATAGGAGGCTCAGAGCTCCCCTGCAGGAATTACAAGTAGATTTTAAAAGTAACGAATTCTCATCTTTATTCAAAATATGATTTTTTTGGGGAGGGGGCAATGCAGAGTGGGAAAAGGTAAAGCAAGAATAGACAGACAAGATGCTGCTTACCGTAGCCTGCAGGGCCAGTGAGGGGTAGGGGCTCCTCACAAGCACCCCATGTACCCTAGCACATCAGTCATTGGAAATGAGGCTCTGGTTTCTGATTTGGTGTTCCCTTTTCTGCTTGTCATTCAACCAGCATGTGCAGGCAGTTTCAAATGGTGTGTACACCTTGCTTGGCTTAACTGGGAATGAACTGGAACAACTGCAGAGCTCTTGGATTCAGCCAGTACTTCCCAGACAGTTGGCTGCACAGGTGGATGAGGCACAGGCTGATGAGTCATGCCATTGTAAATCATTTTACTTGTTAGTTTTGACCCAAACTAGCAGGAGAGCGTAATTCTACCTGACACAGAGAGGTCAGGATTGCATTTTCTAAACTTTGGCATCATTTTCTGTCTGTTTGACATTGAATCATTCCAAAAGAATGGTGAATATTTTCTATTTCATGATTCTCTGACCAAGCTGCTGTTTCATGCCATAAGTCTTCCCTGCTCTCTCTTAGCCAAAATAATTAGTGCTTCAATCCCAACAATAAAATGCTCTTTTGTCGTCTCTGGAGGCTCCAATGCATTTAGGTAAATCAGCGCCCACCACTTCATTTGTACAACCAGTGCCGCTGCTGTACCAGGTTGATCAACACCTGAATCCTGCAGCTCAAAGCATGGATGGATATTGCCCACTGCTGTATCCACTTTCCTTGCCATGGGATTTGCAAAACTGCCTCATCTATAGAGTTTATGAGCCTGTCTTAAGCGAATCTTGGGTACCATGTTCCCCATTTAAGGCGTTCCTGAGTACACAGGGAAGGTGAGCCTCACCCTTTTTCATGCCAACACCGTCCACCTCAGGGCCAGGGATGGCATAAATCAGCACAAATCTGCCAGGAGTCATCATGATTCACTGATATTAGAGCAACTAATATGCAACTAATATGCAACTAATAAGTTAATATGCAGCATCTTGCCCTAAAACGTCGCGCATCCGCTTTTTCTATATGGCCTATACATTTCAACTAAAGCTGGCTTAGCCAAAAAGCCATCAGAGTGCATGAACAAAACTTCATGGAGCCTCTGAATTCACCAACAACATCAGATGTTCGCTGAACCATTTATTATAAAAGCCTGTGCAGCAGTTACCTTTGTGTAACACCTCCATTGCACAGAGGAAGAGGGAAGAGAAGGGAAAAAAAGTAAAAATATGAATGCAAATAATACTTTTTTTTTATACCTACTTATCTTTCATTTTTAAATTTTCCACACTTCTAAACAGCACATATGTAAATGAACTCAGAATTTTTTGTGGGGCTCTTTTTGTAAGATTTTTTTCCTCTCAAAAAAAGAAATATCCCAGACTGTGGCTATTGAATGACAAGGAGTATTTTGCACAGGTACTATCTAATTAGCACTAGTTGAACAATGGGAGGGGTTGCTACATTTTCATCAGAAACCAAGAGTTTACAGCAGAAAACTTTTAATTATGGTGAAAGCTCGTAAGTCAGGGCTCGCAGGTTACACCTGCACATGTTGAGTAACTAAAGAGCACAGTCTGTTCTGTCAAGTAATGATCCATATTTTTTTCCTCTGCTTGGGGAAGGAAAAAAAAAGATCAACTTTTAAAGTATGCAATGAGCATTAACTGAAGGGAAAAGGAGGACTAAGTCTTCCATTCGCATACCAGATGTTCCCATTAAACAATCGTTTTCAAGAAAGCTCAGCTCATGTGGAAAGAGAACTCAAGAGTTCAGAAGGGGAAAACAGACAAAAAAGTTAACTTGTGAAATAAGGGCAGCTGCTGAAGAGATTGTTCCCAGTTTTGGCCTAGTGCACCTCAATGCAGCACTGCAAGGGGTCGGAGCCAGGGCTGGTACAACCCCACGCAGTTCCCTGGAAGTCAGTGTGAGTCACTGGCATCAGAGCACTGCACTGATTTACACCGTCCTCCCAGTCCAGCAGCTTCAGAGCTGATGGGCTGTGACCTCCTTCTTTATTACCTCAGGAACCTGCTACTACTGGCACATTTTCTGGTAGCAGAAATGGCACAAGTGGGATTTTTCAGTATTTTCTTATTTGTGCTTTAAAAACCTCCTTAGGCTTTTGCACTGGTCTTGGAAATTAGGTTTAAGGGTTCAAAACAAAGCAGTCACCTCTCCAAAGTCCTCATAGTGTCTGTCCTGTTAAAAACACCCCTTAGCACAGGCATAGTGTATATGGATACTGATGCTGAGGGCATAGCTAGGACATCTGGATTAACTTAAGCCTCATTTAATTTTGGGCACAGGCCGAAAGCCCTTTCATTTCATTTGGAGCAGCAGCCTGGCTCAAAAGAGTTTGCTCCTGTGCTATTTGCCTTCACTAATTGGTCATCTGCCTGGTTCAGCCCTGCTGCTCAACCAGCACAAGAGCAAACCTCGCTGCTTCAGCTACTTTTTTGCCCAGCATCACTTCATAATTTAGGGAGAAGGAAGGGTATCCAAATCACAGAAATGTGATTTCTCATTGGGCCTCTCACAATCTGTTTCTTCAAATAGGTAAGCAGAGGGCTACGTGGGCTGAGTATAAACCCCAGCCTTCTTTTCTGAGCTTTACAGCAGCAAGAGGGGAAATATTTTCAAGTTTTATGGTTGAGGTGAGGCAACCAGATAAAAAACCTTTGCTAAATTGTCAAGGACAAGGAAGAGATGTATAAAGGCCCTTTATGTTTTCTAAAAATACATTTCTCTCCATCACCATTTTAAACTGGTTCCATTTAATCTGAAATAACAATAACCAAGTTACTGGGTTTTTTCCCTTGGCCATTTTATCATTATTTTATCCACTTTTCCTGAACTTCAGTGGGGATTTTAGGTACAGTTTTCTTCTCCCAAGCTCCCCTCAGTTCAAGTTATCTCTACATGCCCTTGGCAATTTAGAGCTCAGCCCTTCTCAAGTTGCAGTGGTCCATTTTCCAATCAAAGGTGTGTTGTTGCAAAATGATGTTTGGCTCAGTGCCGATCAGCAAACATTCCTTGTTGTGGAGCAAAACAGGGATTGGTGGGTGCCCAGCCACCCCCACAGGCAGAAAAATGCACTTGTGGGACATGACAGGAGCAGGTGGCTGAGGAGGGCTGGAGGGCTCTTTGTGGCTCTGCACAGAACCAGTTCTGCAGTGAAATGCCCTAGGTCTGAAGTGCTAGCAAAGCAAATAGCTGTGCAACAGCATTTGACATCTTTAGAAGCACTGTGTTGGTGCTGCTGTGATACTACGCACTATCTGGTAGCCTTACATCCAGAAATGCACAACAAACTTGGTGAAAATGTTCTCTCTCTCTATGAGTTGGAGTCTCTGTCATGAAACTGACCTCACACTCCATAGGCTACAAGGAGCAAGGGGATTTTTGTCCAGAGTTCCCGCCTGCTGAAGGTCACAGAGCTTTCTTGTGGACTGGATGTGGCTCCTTGGTCCTGAGCCATCAATAGCTGCCCTTGCACCCACATCAGCACCTGCGACACAGGTATGAGAGAGGGCCTCAGCACTTCTCTCCTGTCTGTCATAAACTTGAGGGCCCTTGGTGTGAACCAGCTCTTTTAATGCATTTCAAGAAGATGAAGAAAAAATTAAGCCCCTGTGTGTCAAATGTAAATTAGCCAAGGCCCATGTCATCAAGACCCACTAGGAAAACCAGGACTTCTCACTATCCCATCTCAGTGAGTCTGAAGTTGATACCACAAAGTTTGTGCCGTGGTGCAGGGTCACCAGGGACAGCCCTTCCTCCCCTGCAGTGGTAAGGAAAGGGGTGACAGCTGAGACTGCTCAGAGCAAGCCTGTGCCATATCCTGCAGGCTGCTAGCTCAGTCTGCCCGCCACAGGAGTGCTCTGCTCTCATTGCTGACCCCGCACCCCTGTGCAGGACCTAAAAATGGCTCTGTTTTCCCTCACACAGATGGCTGGGGAGTAGAGCCTCCTTACATCTTTGCCTCAAGACATCCTGCAAAGGACATGTCTTGCCTGTGCACATTAAACACACCAAATTCACTTTAAAACGCCTTTCTTTGCACTCCAAGTGTTACTGTGGCAACAAAGGTCTCCCCTGCAACTCCAAAAAGCAGTGAGTCAGGGTGGGCAGTCAGTGCCCCCGCACTGAGCCTCCAGCAGCGTGCTCTGCCCTGCTCGTTTCGAAGCTGAGCACCCGCAGAACAGACATCAGGGAGTGTGAGCTGGGGTATCAACCAAGAGCAGCACAGACCAAGAGTGACTCTCTCTCTCTCTGAACAAGCATTAAGAACCAGAGCAAGAAAATGTCACTTGTTTCCCTGGTACTTATCGGGCAACACGATACTCGGGGAAGATTTTATGGATCACATCTCAGCTCCTTCTTATCTCTTGCTCAAGCTGTTGACAACGGCAATGGAGAACATATTGCTTTAAAAAAAAAAAGCTTTTGCCGTCAAGTAGGTCTCTTAAACCCCATGGGTAATGTTCTCAAATGACAAAGCTGCTCTCCTTTTTGGCAACGGTCTTTTATCAAACGATACAGCAGCACATTTTCAATCATCTCCGTATCACAATGAAGAGACAAACCCTGTTAGCGTTGTTCTCCAAAAATCATAAAATGCAGTGGCTCAGTACACCTAGGGACTAGGCTGGGCTTTGAGCTTCCATGAATCTCCGCAGCAGCAGGAGAAGCGTAATTCAATCTTTTTAACTTGGTGATATATATTCATGTCAGTGGCTTTAAGATAAGGAAAAAACTTTAGTTGAAGAATGAAACTTTTGATGAATAACTGAGAGTACGATGAATAATGTACAAATATTTCTTTCCTCTCAGTCAAAATGATACCAGATCTTTTTTCATTTTAATCCCTGTTGTATTCTTAATTTAAAAAAAAAATTAAAGAAATGAAAGGGGAAGAAAAAAACCCTATGTTTTTAAAGGCATTGGAGTTCTAAAAGAGGCCCTCCTGATTCCACTGAAAGATATTTGTATGGTTTCTTTTTAACTGCTAGAAAACAGAAGATTGTTTGGGTACTGGCAGTAATAACAGCACTAAAGATGGGTTATCATGAAAACCTTAGTCCTACCTGTTCATGCTCTGCACAAATTGTGGGATTTATCACAGAAAAATGTCTTCCTTTACCTGGGAGGTATTTTTCATCAAACAAAAAATGTAACAGTTACAAGCATTTTCTTCCCTTGCAATTTCATTCTTAGTTCTGTCATGGCTAAAAAGCGATGAGACCAGCATGCATAAAGGTAGCATAGTTTCTCAAGAGAGGCAACAGAGGCAACAAATGTAAATGTCATTTGTTTGTTTCCCTACAGAATGGGAAGAGGGAAAAAAGATAAATTGAGCACTAACTGAGAGTCCTGCCCATTTCTTCACAGGTGGCATCAAAGCCTGGCCTGAGTAAGATGCTTTCAGCAGAAGGGTGTCCCTGACCTGTAGGCAGACACAGCAGATGATGGTTTTTAACCCTGTGAAGGAGGGAGGTTGCATTGCCTGAACCGTTTTGAACTTAAATTTCATCATGGTCAAGTAAAGATGCAAAAGATGGCCATCCTCAACACCCAGATTTCTCCTCTTCCATACCTTTGACTTAACAAGGGTGAATTCCACCTCCCCACTAAACTGGCTGCACAGGTGGAAATTTCTGGGCAGGGATATAAGCAAGTAAGAAAGGCAGAGAAGTAGGTGGTGGCACAGGAGGTGAAAGGAAGCAGTTAACCAGGAAACCAAACCATAACACAGCCATAGGAAAGAATCTGACTATAAAAAATAGACAAATGCAATTGGTGATGTTAGCTCCTACCATGGCAATAACAACAGGAAAGGCAGACCCACTGCAGTCAGGAAAATACAGTCCAGAGCAATGACTGGTGCACGCTGTGCAGAGAGTGTTACCAGGTTCATGCAGCAAAAAAAACCCATTTAATTGCAGGCTTCAGGGGAATGACTATGTTGTCCATGCTTGACCTAAAACCCACCACACAGAGCTCAGAGCAAAGTCAAAACTGACCTTCAGAAGTTTCTGGAGCAAATCCATTCCTACCATGCGCAGGTTTCTGTCCCCTCTGATTTATGGAAGGCAGGCATATTGTGAGACACGTTATATGAAATTGCTGGAAGGAAAAATTAAGGGAAAAAATGGTTTGTTGGAGCCAACAAGGGTACAAAAAACCCTTACTGAATGGAGCTTTTCTATAAATGATCTCTTGTTTGAAGTTGGTCTCTGGAGGGGCAGAAGTCTGTCAACAAAGTATTTTTCTGAAATGAAGATGAGGGAAACACATTTTAAAATACCACACACGGGAATAAAATCCAAGCACGTTGAGGATGAAGTGGGTCATTGTAAGCTTTGATTTACCGACTTGTGTCTCCTGTAATCACACAACGTATGAGTGCAGCAAATGTGGAGGCACCAGCCTGCTTGCTGGTCCAGGATCTTGGCAATGGCTGGAAATGGAACAGGGGAGGATTATTGTCAAGGTCAGATTCACACCCACTGAGCCCAAGCCTTATTGTCTGCAGCAGCACCGAGTACTACAGGTGAACTATGGTGAGCGAAGCAACCAAATGGTCACCTAGCATTCCATCTTCACTGGCTGGGGTGGCCTTGGTGCTCTGCAGATATGTTGGCATAGATGTTGTTCCATCTATTCATCCACCCACTTCAAACAAACATAAAAAGGCTTTTAGTATAACAGAAGGAGTTATTGGGTTAGCTGCTGTTACCCAAGCTAAGGAAGTAACAGAGGTAAGGAAATAAGGAAGCCAATCTCCTAAGGCATCCTGGTCAATGGGAAGCAGAGAAAGTTTTCTTCTAAATGGCATAGTCAATGATGACCCTCTTCTCTGGGGAAATTTCAAGAAATATCCTTAGGGTTGGTCTCTGCTTGAGAAAACATTTCCACTGTTTAAGGAGGACAGGAAAAAACAGAATTTCTGAAAGTCACATTTTAAGTCATTGTCAGAGATAGGGACCACATGCAGGTCTCTCCAATGCCAAATCAGTCCCCTACACACAAAGGCTCTCCCCACTTCCCAAGAATGCTGTGCTGATAATCCAGGGCATTTTCTTCTAAAACTGTGCTCACATGTGATTTATAGCCCAGAGACAAGCATTCAGTTTCCTCCCCAAACTTTTCAGTGGTGCTTGGATCAAAACTATTCAGGCTGTATTAAGGTCTAGGGTATTGATTTATTCTCATGAATTCATTTTCCTTTTCCTTGTCACAGCTTTCACAGATTTATGAGGTTAAAGAGCATGAAGCTAATTAAATAATCTGACTGGTTGAACATCTGTTGAAACATAATAATAACTTGCGAAGCCAATGTTCCTGATGAGCTATTAATTATGATTTAAAAACTAGAGGCAGGGTTTTACCATCAAAGAAAATCAACAAACCAAAACCCTAGCACCCTTCTGGGCTCAGAGTGAACCCTCAGGCTCCCTTTGAAGCCTTTTACACCTACTTAAGACTCTTTCACACCCACCTTAGCCCAAAACAGAAACTAAAGCATGACCCTGGGTTAGTGGTTTAAGTCCAAATAGCCACTTAAGCAAGGAACTAAACCTTTTCTTCAGTTCCCTCTTGCTCTCCATCCCCACAGAGCAGCCCTGGACTGACTGAGGAATTCCTAAGCCCAGAAACTTCCACCAGACAGACGTGCAGGAATTTGGTTCTCAGCCTGGCATAGTCTGCCCTAATTTGCTTAGACTTTGCATTGTCTTCACCTTTTTCTCAAAATAGCTTTGTCAAAATTTCATTAATGGAGCAGATAAATAAATTAGATCAATTCCCTCCCACTACTCAGGATCAGTTAATGTTTCAAGGCTGATGAAAGTATTTTGAATTAATAAGTAATTTGCAGCTGTTCTTAAATCCCCCTCCTCTAATGGTAAATTATAGGGGCTGTGGCACTCTCGTGAGTGTTTGTGCAGAGTGAGGGTGTGCCCCAACGTCTGTAGGCGTTAATGACAGATCCAGAGGAAAAGTGCCCACTGATGTCAACAGCACCTCCAGGCTCTCCTGCACCAAAGCCATGGGAGTGCATGTGCTTGCCCTTTCTGTGACTTCTCCTTTTAGAAACAGACAAATTGTTCACACAGTAAATATTATACATATTGTAAATTATTCATAGTCCCAAAGTGCAGTGGGTAAAAGTGGGGTTGAAGCTAATGCTGAGACTTTGCTGCATAACCTACAAAAGGAAGGGAAGTTTTACACAAAAAAATGAGAAGTCCCTCAGCATTTAATTGTTCAATTCAGATCTCTAACAGCCTGTAGACTGGAACTGACAGGAACCTTTCAAGGTTAAAAAAAAAAGATTAAAACCATAGTCTCACAGGTATTCCTAACAATATCTCAGATTATTCCAAGTGTAGGTGATATTATTAGGCAGCAATGTCCAGAGCCACAAACGGATTTAGACTCTCAAACTTGCCTGCGATAAGCTTTAGACACTTCAGCACATGCATGCTGTGGAGGGCTCCTGAGGTAAGAGAAACCCTTCTGTGTGGCATGTTTTGGCTCTCAGTCTTTCTCCATCCTCATGGACTCTCATGAGACCCAGGACCACTCTGAAATGAGGGGTGTACATGTTGGGACACGGTAAGTGCACCCAGACCTCGCAGCAGCAGATGCTGCCCAGGTTGGCTTTGCCTTATCTTGGTTGTCAGATTATCTCACATTTATTTTCACCACCCCTTGTTCTCATTAAAATTTCTCTACTCTCCCTGGTTTCTCTGAGGCTCTCTTCAGGGAATGCTCATTTCAAAAAGACAAGAACAGGTAGCTGCACCCCTTGTCCCAGCCCAGACACTTGCCTCAGTCAGTTCTTGATGGCCCATTCATACAGCTCCCTGTAAGACTGATCCTTGTCTCCCATCCCAGACAAGGATTTTAACTTGTTGCTTCAGCCAGTATTAAGACAAATTAATATCCATAAAAGAGGATTGAGCCCCATGAACTGACAAATATTGCACAGTGTTTTGACAGCCCATCTTCCTTCCCTTTCCCCACTGACCTCTTCAGGTCCATTTTCCTTACAACCCACATCAGGAGCCACTTCTTTTTCACAGCAACCACTCAACCCATTGAATACAATAACATGCAACCCTGGGTTGAGCTTTGAAATCAGGTTGAGCCAACAGATCCTGCCTGAGCCCTCACTCACCCACCTCTGCTCTACCAGGACCCTCAGTGCTCAACACTGGGACTTCAGTAGGAAATCACTTGCTTAAAACTTGAATTTCAATGCTGAGCATCAGGATGTGGACGCAGAGATGACTCCATCTTATATGGCCTGAATGTGCTACATCTCCTTTTGATTCAGCTGATACAGCCTGAGACTTGAGAACCTTCCTGTGCTAAAAGCATTACATGATTAAACAACCATGTGCCTCTCACTGTGCCTTCTGCTCAGCCACAGGATCCCAGCCAGCCTGGTCCATGTCTCTTTTTCTTCACTCCGCTTCACATCTAGATTACAGGTTTTTTTCCCCTTTTTGCCTTCCAGGTTCATGTAGCCAACACAAGATTTTAAAAACACATATCATCATAATATTTCTGTTTAATTTAATAAACATGCTTCTCCTTTCTTCCAACTATGTGCCTGTATGTGATTTTTTATTAGTAGTAGTATTACAATCTCTCCTAAATTTTGGTCTGAAAACTGCTTGACATTCACAATGAGGCATTAAAAAGGATTTATTCCATCCCTGAAGTATGCATGAAATTCCTCTTAATGTGAGAGCTCAGACTGGTGTAAATCAAGACTAAATTCATTGATATCAGGGGGCCTGAACAGGTAGAACCAGCATAAAGCAATGGTAAAACAAATCTTTTTATATTTATCAGGGATAAAATCCCAACACCAACAGCACAATTGCCTCCTGTCCTAGCTCTACCTGCACGACTACATTTAAAATATAGTCAATTGATCTACTAATAATAATATTTTTTGAAATTCAAGAACAAATTATTTTTTGTTTTGCAAGGACAAGTCCTTCTTTTCTGCTCACACACAGACACACATGAAACAATTCACAGTGAGCAGTTGTTCTTTCCTCCACGACCCAAAATAAACTCATCTCTATGGTCTCATATAGAAACATCAGCAGATTTGTTTAATTAATGTTTCAGGGTCAAGGGAAAAATGTATAGATTAATATATTTAAAGGTTTTGAAAGCTTCATGGCAGCAGTTCAATACTGCTTTCCTTGCCTTTATTTGCTGTCTTAGGGAAAAAAAGTAGCCCATAAAGCTTAGAAAAGTTATCTGTCTCTAGGTCTGGGGTTCCTGTCACCTGCCATTTCCCTGATGTAGCACCATGATATACAACAGCAGACCAGCACTCAAGTGATGTATGACAACAATATGTCAGTAATGCAATGGTGCTTTGATAGTCCTTAATAATCAGAGTACTTCACTGGGGAGAGGGCCAAGGGAAAAGGAAGACCTGGGCAGAAGGCAAAGTCAGCTAAGCACAGCTTCAGCCTGTTGAAGTGTGTGATGCCATGAGCGGAACAAGACAGTGATGAGCTGACTCCAGGAGCAGTTATGATGCATTTTCCTGAGCAGCACCATGTTCCCTGACAGAGGGGTATTTGGCACAACCTAGAGAATTTCATAATGTAGCAAACAATGCTTGCACTGCCTTTAATAAAGGGAGTAAGAAGTCCATCCACGACAGAAAAACAGCTGGATTCAGGCAAAGATTGAGCTACTGCTGGATATTTCTAGGCTATGAAGTTTAAGTGCCTGCAGTTGACTTCACAGCTGCACTTAGCTGGGTTTCTGAACAGCCAAGCGCGGGGTCTCAGTGGTAGCTTGTTAAGCCATGGCAATTTCATCATTTGTGCTTGTCTGTCCATAACTTGTAGTTCAGGATCCCACGAACACAAGTGTTACACTATCATTGCTGTAAAGAGGGGCAGGCACAAATATTTCAAAAGCTGAGAGGTCTTCTGTGATGCTGGAGGCCTCTCAATATATCACACTCGGAGATGGCCAACTGAGTCCTTGACTGCCTGGCTTTTTCAGCTTTCTGACTTAAAGGAAAAACAGAAACAACTGCAGTTTATGGACCTCAGAGCTAAAGGAAAGGGGGAAGGGTGGGGTATGCATGCATATGCATGGGTGGAGATGGCTGATACATGCCCAGAGACATATTTCCATGCTCTCTTTTCTGTTTTGAAACAGTCTCTTGCCCCAAGGAGTGAAGAAACTTTTCCTTTTTTTTTTTTTTTCACATTGGCACTCCACAGGCTAAAATCAGATAGGTGAGAGCTTGGGATTCATGGGGTTGTGTTTGCAAAAGCAGAGAGTTCTCTCCTCCTATTCACCCACCTCTGAGGCTCCAAAGAGAATCAGCCTGCAGAGCGGAAAGTAAGAAGATAATTATTTTTGGAGAGCAGCACTAAGAAGGAAGGAGAGGTAGTTGTTTTCTCTTTTATCTTAAAAATCTTGCCTTAGAACATTTCTCTGTTGACACTCCATGTGCATTCATGACCCTGAATGACAGAGTTGGAAGGATAGATATGGCAAGGGAAATTCAGATGAGAAAGAAGACTTTGCCAAAAGAAAATCTAAAAAGAGCAAGGATTGAAAAAGCAGCCAGGGGTAACTCTGATGTACAAAAATACATTTATTTTCAACAATTTCAAAACCACTGCCTTTTTTTACAGTAGAAATATTCAAATGGAACAATAAAACCAAGAACAGTATATATATATGTATATATATGACTCATGCAGTTGTATTACTGTGTTCAATACAGGTATTGCAATTGTCTGTCTCATTTAATCCTTTGAAACCACGGTGTTGGTTTGGGTTTAATGCACTGTCCAACATCATCAGAAAGAATGTGAGGATTCTGGTTTGGTTCATTAGACCTGGAATGTGTGTGGGAGCTGATTGAAGGGAAAGGGAGGAGAACAGGATATCAGGACATCTTTGTACATCCATGAAACCAAAGTTTAGCCCAGAAGAAAGTGCACACTTCCTGCACATGCTCTCACTGATAGCAACTGTGTCTGAAACACTCTGTAGTCCCCCGTCACTCTGGTCTCACCTCTGATCCTTCCAGGTTTAGTATTAGGGTTCTTGAGTACTGGTTAAACTAAACAGAGGGTCTATTCATGGTTTATATCAGATTGTCAGCCACACAGAGCCAGAAGCTGCATCTAGTCTCCAGATCTCATGCATTATTCCTAAATCACAGCTAATCCATCATGGGGGAAAGGCTGGCAGCGATACAGGGCACAGGCCCAGTCTCTTTCTCTCTGTCTCTCTCTCTTTCTTTTCCTCTTTTTATATAATTACAGTGTGGGACCTGTTTATGTTCCACTGATGCCATTGCCTCTTTCCCTCATTACTCAGGTAAATAATAATCTACAGCTTCAAGGATTTCCACATTTTCCTCAGGGGTAAAACTTGCAGGGGAAAACACCCTAATGACAACTCCAAGTTATTTCCCAGCAAGACACAGACAAATAAAAGTGGCCAATACTCCAGTCTGTGCTAACACTGCAGCTCAGGACATCCAAAAATAGGTGAACAGGGCTGGCTGCCCAATCCAAACCTTACAGAGATCCCATGGATAGAGAGGAATGCAGTAATTACCCTTCTACTATTCTAAAGGAGCAGATTTCAGTCATGAACACAAGCTTTTTTCAGCTGCCATCAGCCATGACTGTGCCCTAAAGAAGCAGGTATGACCTAGCAAATGTGGTCCCACGCACACCCTGGGGACGTGCCTGGAGCACACACCCTGGTCCTGACAGCATCTGACAAACCACACTGAGAGGCAGCGACACCCACCAAGTCCTGCGGAAGAGGACGTTCGAGCAAACATAAGAATCAGTCAGCTTTCTCTGACACTCGGTTTTGGCTCCATAGATTTTTCTTGTTTGCTTTGTAGGAAACTTTAGGATCATTTTGGATGCAAAATTACATTCTAGACAGATGTTTCTCCAAAAGTGTCATTCAGAAATTTCTCAACCTTCACTGAGATTAAATTTGGTTTTGAGAAGTGAATTTTCCTCCATTTTCTTTTCAACAGCTTACTCCCAATTTTTCCTTCTTAGCTCCTGCCACTTGAAACATTTAACAGTAATTTTTAAAAGTGTAAAGGAATAAAATGTTTAAAAAAAAAGTGAAAAGAAATTAAGAAAAGAAATTGTGAAAACTGTAATTCTCTGCCTTCCTTGTTAAAATAACGTGAGATCAAGCCGATGAGAAACCTATAAAATTTCAAACAACAATGAACATTTTCACATTGCCTCATGGTTTATAAATAAAAAAGTTAATACAGAAAATAATAAGTATTTTAGATTCAGTGCTCTGCAGCAGCTCACCAAAGCCATACCTCAAATCCTAATGATCAGCAAAGACTGAGATCAGCCCACAATTTAGCTCAAAGGCCATGGGACCATTGTTTATGTACATCCCTCCCATCTGTACCTAAATGGGGAGCTATGGCCTTGTGCTAAGAGTCTTATCACCAGACTGGGCCATTACTGTAAACTACTTTGGTGTTTCAGTAGAACAGAGACAGTAATGCAACAGTTTATGCACTTGTGATGGATGAAAACCAAGGTTAAATAGAATAACACAGCCATCGCTCTTCGCCTTGTATTAGAAACCAGAGCAGGAAAGTGAGGGGCAAAACAGAAGAAAAATATTTTTAAATCAACAGAAAAAGCCCACAAAGCTCACTGAAATGGAGAAGAACTGAGAATATTTAGTTTTAGTACTTTTCAAAAAACAGTTTTTCCCTATTTTTTGAGTTTACAATTTTAATCTTGAAATACCTCCTGAGTTTGGCAAAACTATGTTTAACCACTTTTCTCTCCACCTGCAGAGCCATCAGGATTTTAACCTTTGAAAGACATTCCAGCCCACTAACAGAGTGAACACATGTAGCTGAGGCTGGTTCGTAGCCCACTGGCCTGTTGCAATGCAGAGAGACAGCAAGTAACACCTGAATTCCAGCCATCTCCTCATTCCAGCCCAGGTATATTAAAGGTGATTGAGGTCCTGTATCCAGATCCTAAGAAATGATGACAAACATTGTCATCTGCTGTCATTTCTGCCTCCTGTTACCACACAAGCACTAGAACATCTTCCTAGACGTGCCTCCAGTCTTCCTTCCCCTCCTGCTGGGTCCTACAAGTCAATACCCTGCAGAATAAGGTTCATTTTTGACATCATCAACTCAAGAAAAATGCATAAAAGTAACTCACCACTAAATCAACCTCTTGCCCCAAAACTCCACCACTTTATAGGGATATCCTCAATTCAGTGTAGTAGAAAATTCCTAGAGTTTTTTCAATGCATTTTCCTCATTAAACTCCCTGTTCTAACCAGAAAACACCAACCCAGCACGCAGAAATCTCCATCCTGAATTGGAAGCTGCCATTCTGCAGCACCCACAAGAAAGACCTTCCATAGCTCATTTATGCAGGTCTGACCCTCCACTGCCCTCTCCAAAGAGCAGTCCCTAATCACATACATCATGTTCAGCCAAAATTTACTGCTCTTACACATCCTAAATAGCAGTTCACTTCATCAGCTTAACTGCTAAAAGCATGACTTCCCCCTGGGAATAAAGCTGCTGCAACCTGCCCCACTGTTGAGCTGAGGTTGTACTGGGTATAGCAAGGGCACTGATATTTGCCCACACTGAGGTGGTGATAATTTCAGGATTCTTTTCCTTATTTTCATTAACAGATGCCACCAAGATCATTCTCAGAAGTGGGCAACAGTGACAGAGATGAATAGATGATAAACATAATTAAAATATTCATGACAGGCTCATAGGATGGCCTGCTAACATCTTTTTCTGCTCCACCACAGGAAATGACACTATATATATATATATATGTTAAAAAAGGCTTTCAGTTATACATAGAGAAATAAACTACGCTGTTTATAGACAGCAGTGTCAGATTGAAATATGACAGACAACTGGAACACGCTTGGAACCAAAGTGTGACTCAAGTGCTCACCAGGGTCCCCGTTTGGCTGGCGTGTACGTGTGTGTGTGTGCACGAGGGCGTGCATGTGTGTGTGTGGTTCAGGTTTCCTTTTAAACATATCTTCTTTTACTAAACATTAAATTATTTCCCAAGAAATAAAAAGCTATGTACATTGTAATTATCTACAGTAGGCCTTCGGCATCCTTGCTATTCACATGCACAGGGTTCGGGCTGCATTCATAAACTCAGGCTTGCTCCTCCACTGCTTGTGGTGCTGTCCCCTCCAGCCAATCTGTAGTCCAACGAACACTGACGTGTGTGTTTGCTCTGATTTTAGTTTTTTTTTCCTTTCTCAGCAGTCAACAGTGCCAGAGGGTGACTGAAATTAAAAGCAATTAAAAGAGGCAAGATCCTGCAAAAAGCTGAGACATGCATGTCACTGGAAAGCGAGGGATGTTGGCATGTTGCAGAGCCTGGTCCAACAACCCAGACTGAACCCTCTGGCAAGATGAAGCAGCTGATTCATGACTTATTTTGAAAAGGGCTGAAAAGGGACAATTTACTTACAACATGTTGCCTAAGGTACAACACCTATCTGTTGGATTTGAATACTTAATTCCTGTTCCACATTTAACAGAAGGCTGGCATTCAAATCTCATTGCACACTTGAGTCATTCACTGCATTTTATTTCTAATCTGATGTGCATTTCCTAAATATGAAGAACCCCTGCTATTTATGAATGCAGCCCTGGTAAACACAAAAAGCCCACCCCATCCCCTCCCAAATGATAATAATGACATATAACTCTTACAAATAAAAAGTCAGAAATGCTGTAGACCAAGTGGATTCTCAGTATTAAACACTAGTGCAGTTGGGGATTTCCTTTGTGCTTTCACTGTTGGCAATTGTTGAGATGCTTCCTGTGGAGGAGAAAATGGAGAAGAGAATCAGTCCAGTGGCTTCAACAGTTTGGTCTACATTGCTTCTCACTCCTCCTTAGGATGTGGTAGTGCAAGCGTAGACAAAAAAGATGCTTAAAAGTAACACATCCTTTTATGTATTTGCAATAAGCAGGGAGCATGCAGAAAACTCAATTACTACAGCTCAGCTGACCAGCAGCAAACTCATTAAGCTGTTAGGAACATATTTGCTTGTAATCATAGCACACCAACAGTGTAAGGCTGGCACAGCTGATTCTTCTGAGGGTGCAGGGAATTTGGCACTCCTCCACAGGAGAGGCAGGGTCACGAGCAGGAATAGGTGTGAGCCAGAGCTATTACTAACTTCTGCACACCTACTGCTAGCTCCAGGTTCCTACCCTGGGAAAAGCTGCAAAGCTGTAAGAGAAACTCCATTACCATGCTGCTGAGAGAGATTTACTCCCTATCTGAGCACCTCAGGGCTCTGCTTGTACCTGGGGTCACAGTCACTGCCTCTCCTCATACCCAAAAGACCAACATCCTCAGCGGGGCTGTGAAACAAAACTCAGCTGAGGGCTGTCTCTCACCCATCACTCGTGTGTCCAGCTCCTTGTCCATCAGCTCCTCAGGGTCTGTGAACTCACTCAGAGTGATTTTGGGGGCATTTTCACTCTGGCTGACAGAGCCGATCATTTCCTGCTCCTTGTCATGCTGAACTTGGGCATAGATGTTAATCCAAGGGATTTTCCTGCACAGGAAAGGAAAATGAGAGGTTATGTTTTGTAACACAGGAATCCTCAGAATGTCATTTATTAATGAGACAAAATAAGCTGTGACCAATCCCAGAAATGCAGCCCCGGCAGTGATGCAAAGTATGAGCTCTCAGAATGGTGAAAGTACCACAGAGATGTTCATCTCTGAAAGTGCCCTCAGCATCCACTAATTCCAATAACAGCCTAAAGGTACTCCAAATCTCAGGCCATTATCTTCATATCCCGTGCACAAAGGCTCCCCCAGTTGCAAACTTCAGTGTTTTGCCCTTTTAAATGAGAAATCGTGCACACAGTGGACAATGCTCTCAGCTCAGAGAGCAGCAATCAACTAAGTACAATCAGCTGCAATTGTCAACTCTCTCAATATTCATTACATGATCAGTGGTGCATTGGAAACCAAAAGTAAAAATCAATTTGGCACTAGTATCAACTGAGCAAAAAAATTGCTGGGCTTGTTGCTGCTGACAGGCCCACACTGACTCAGGAGAAATTGCCATATCTGAAAGAGTTATAAAGAATTGTTCCTGCCTCAGAGTACAGAAAGGATTTGGACCTTTTAACACCCATCCAAAGTCTATTTGTTACCATTTCATTGCAAAAACCAGTTTGTCATGCTATGGATCATGGAAGTTTGCAAGGACTTATTTTTCCTTGCTGCCCAGGAAGCCAAGGAAGTGAAGGGATTATTCCATCCTCCTCCCAGGCAAAGTTACCTTGGCCTGCTAGAATGATAACCTTGAGAGTCAGTTAGGTAGACAGTTATACAGGCCTACACAGTTAGGTAGTAATCCCTTCAGGAATGCAAGTTTAAAATGGGAGAACTGAAAAGGAATGAGTTAAGCATCATTGGGGTTGCCAGGATTGCATTGCCTGTTGGAAAGTGACTGTTTTTCCTAATGGTCTTAGGAAGTCTTTGTGCCACACAGTTCACACTGCTCCAATAAGGAAAATTCGGATAACATTTTCAGTTCCTTAAAGCACACGACAGAGAAAGAGAGAGAGAAAAAAAAGATGTGCTCAAAAGAAGTAATACAAAATGCCATATCTTTATGCTGATCTATGTGCTGTTGGATATGTCAGAGACTGAAAGCAGTGGAAATTGCCTCAGCACGCATGAATTCAATAGATCTATGCTGATTTTACTCCAATGAAGTTCTGGCCTCAACCAACTTGTGCTATTGGCTTGATTTGGCATTCTGTTCTTAACCAGCAGCAAGCCAGGACATATTTGGGATGTTCAGCAGCAGCTGACAAATCTCATGATCTCCCTTTCTCCTACCTTCTAATGTTTAAATATGCCTTAAATGCCACCAGAAGATATAGGAACTACACAGGGAATGAGAGAGAACTAATGCATTCCCATAGGATCTAACAGCCCAGAATTTGCCTGGAGATGTATACAGACATGAAAATATGCCTGGAGATACTGGAAGACTTAATTTTGCTTCCAAACAATGCAACAGCAGAGCAGTGATCACCTCTGAACTTTGAGTGGAAAGGTGAGAAAAGCTGTTTAGAATTGAGAGGCAGAGAGCCAAGGTACTTCAGAGAGTTAGGGAAAAGGAGCTGAGATGGCTGTACACCTACCCAAATACCTAATTCTGCTGTGCCTCCCAGCACAGACACAGGTGCACACACAACCACATCACCCTGAGCACACACAAGCACACACTCCTGGCTGCCCCAGGACACACACATCCACTGCCCCATAGCCCCACCGCTGCTCAGCCCTCACACACACGGTATTGACTGATACATGCTCAATCTTCCAGAAAACAAACAACTGTTTTACAGATTATTTCCATACATTTCCCCTTTTCCTTCCTTTTCCACTGGGACCTCCTCAATAAGCATCTCTCTGGCAGCAGTGTTTAACATGCCTGCTGAGTCTATAAATTGACGGACTCTTAATAAGGAGTCTGTGTGCAAACCAGCAAAGCACCAAATTTTTGAATTTGTAGAATTAAAAAATCATGTCAGCCTATGCTCTCCCAAAACCTTTCCCTGTAAACAGAAGTTCTGTACTCAGGCTGGGACCAGCATTAATCAGGAAAGTACACATGGCTAATGGACCTCTGCATCACTGAGAGCTACAGGAAAGCTTTTGGGTTTGCCCCCCTTTTTCCATTAAGAATCGTGGCATGCTCTCATTTCTGCTCCATTGAGCCAGGGGTTTTAGACAGAGCTGAAAAGTTGCCTTCTGTTCTGAAAAATCAAGTTGAGAACACTCTGTGTATATGACTTATCCTAAACTTTGTCAATTTGATCTGGGTTTTTCCCATTTCGGACAGAGAGATAAGAGAGGACAGCCAGTTAATAAGCTCTTCAGCTAAGCAAAATTGATGCTTTAACCACCTTCCTCTTCACTCTCAGTTTGTAATACACTCAACTTTCAGACAGATTCTAACAAGGCAGGGTCTCCACAGCCCTGGAGCACAGTAGATGGCTGATGGCTGCTATACTCAAAGCTCAGGGTGCTGAAGTAGTACAAGAGTCAGTTTTATGAGCTGTAGTAGCAGAACACAACCCGGAGACTGCCAAAGCAAAGTGGATTAACAAGCTCCTCACTGTTCTCTGGCAGCTGGAATATACAGACCCTTCTTCCCGGTAACTGCTGACCACAGGGCCAGAGACATCAGGCCAAACCTAGCAAATCATCTCACCAAAACACAAGGGAAAGCATGTCTTACACAGGGTTGTACCTACATCTTGTCACATCTCCCAGAAAGACTTCTTTGCCTTCCTCATCCTACATCTGGGTGTGAGAGTAATCATCAGCTGCCTCCCCAGCACACTACTAAATCGATGCCTTAAACAAATCCCATTCCCCTGAGAAGCTGTATTCCACCTCCCAGAAGCAGAGAGGGGATTTCAGGCTGCAATAAGGAGGTCATGCTGAAGGCCTGAGCAGAGTCACACAAATGCATTCCCTGGAAATTGTCATGGGCCACTGAAGTCCCTGGGAGCTTGATAACAGATATCAGTGTGCACAGGATAAAGCACTAGAAGGAGTGCCACTCACTGATTATGACAATGGTTAATTCAAGATGTTAGCAAGGAGGGACACTTTTAAACCTGGAGACTAGAATAGATGCCTGTCTTATCATACTATTTAATTTTGAATATTGTTTGTATACCACTAACATCCTTAGAGAATACTTGCCTTATTCTGGGGTGCAGAAAAGCTGGAGAAAGACACATATAGCTGGATCTGGACAGGAAAAGCTCTAGTTTTTCATTTAGAGGAACTACGATGTCCAGAAAGTTTTATTTATTAAATTTTTTAAAGTCAGACTCAGCTTATGTTTCCAATACCATATTTTGCCACTGGTCAGGATCTAGGCATGCAGACCATTTTATACTGTAAGTACTGTACTGAATGCAAAGTTCCTCCTAAGGAGCTCCATCTGCCTAAAATACATCCCCATAAAGCAGACCTTCAGCAAACAGGCCATTCTTATCACATATTTTGTTTCACAGCTTGCAGCAGCCAAGTGCCATGGGCCAGCCCTGGCCCTGCCTGCTGTCTGGAAGCAAAAGGTTTATATTAACATCTGTCAAGGTAAATCTCAGCACAGATTCCCAAAGGTATTTTGATGTTTTACACAATTTTTTCTGGCTTTGACTCTCCCATCTTTAACAACATCACACCTGCTCCTCTGCAAGACTAACCTATTCACTTTGCAAGATACAAATGAGATGCTGCTGCACTAAGGCAGCTGGCCAGGTGGGTATAGACTGTGTGACGTCATCCAGTCTGTGGTTTTTGACTAAGCTTGTTTTGTGTATCTCAGTATTCAGAGAGCACAAAGGGTTCCCATTTCTGGTCTGTGGTTTAAACACATCTGCTGAAGCAGAAGATGATTTCTGAGCTCTTTGGGAACTTTTGGAGCATCAACTCTACAGTGAAACGGCAGTAGATGGTTTTCTCTCTAAGTACGAGAAATAGGGAACTACATTCATCTAAGCCTTAGGCCAGCGTAATTCACTCTACATTTGCAATTCAGGCACAGCTCTGCCTAGGTTTCCTGCAAACCATCGAGTCTCCTCCTCCCATCCCAAAGTTTTTCAGCTTACCTCTTGAATTTGTAGATTAAAAAAACAGCCAAGCCCACAAACACCACAGACAACAACATCAGCATTGCCGAACTGCTGTGACCTGAGCTGGAATCCACAAGGGGTGCTGCAGGAGGAAAGGCAAAGCATTACATTTGCGGGATATTACAAGGAAACACATTAACTACCCAAGAGTTGAGCTCAGCTCTGTCTTTGTCACATCTGCTTTATCACTGGTGCATGCTGGTTTTGGCAAGAGCAATCAGTAGGAAACAAATTGGTTCTCTTGTCCTTCAAAAGTCAAGGCCCATTTTCAAGACAGCGCAGTCCAACATCCCCGAGTGAAAAGGCACAGCAAGCCACGCTTAGCTGGATGCCTGATCACTCCTGTGTTAACACTCTGGGCTATTACTTTTCAGGTTTTTCCAGGTAGTGGCGTGGAAATGAATTTTATGAAGCATGGCTTAATATATATCTATTCCCCTTTGGAAAAGATACCTCAGAGCATCAGCGAACTCCTATTTTCCAAGGATATTCATCTATCTCACATGTGACAGGGATCTACTGTTGTGACAAGCCTCAAGGTCCATCCTTCTATAAGACCTTAGAGACTTTTAAATTGAATCACTTTTCATAATGTGGAGGAGCCCAAAGCAATGTGGATCCAAGCACACAATACATTATAATATTTTGGAGATTTTGATCCTTGACATTTTGGTTGGGCTAAATACAGTATATTCCTACACCTTGTTTATGCAGTTATTCCAAGAGCTCATCAGAGCATACCATCTTAATGGCCTGAGCACTGTGCTGAGATCAAGTGTCTGATGAGAAGTCTCTAATGATGCGCAAATGATTATAAGTACCAGCTGAGTGTTTCTTGTTCTGCATAAATATTTGGTTTTGGTGTTTTACTATTCTCTATTCTTTTTCTGTCACCCTGAAGATAGGGACAAAGTCATGCAAATAGAGTCAGTTCTGATTTCACTGTCAAGTTTCCACTCCTAACAGTCTGATTCTGCCAGTATTCTGCTGCAAATACTTCTGACTCTTTCGTGGGAAAGACTGTCACTTCATCCAAGTCAAAACACTATGGAAATGGTCATGAAACCCTCCACATTGGAGAGGGTGCAAGAGTAGCTGCAAAACGTAAGTTAAATGCAGTTCCTTGCTAGAACCAAGCCAGATTCTGGAGAATTCCAGCCACCTGGAGACCTCAGACATTGTATGGCATTCTCAGTTTTGCAAATGTATCGATTTCAGGCGACTCCTGTTAGCATCTGACTCACACTCCAAAAGAGCAGTTAGAGAGTGAAGGTAAAAAGGCATTACCTGTAGGAAAGATCACGAGCCTCGATTTAGCCCAGCTCAGCTCTCTGAGAAGAAGCTGAAGTGTGTAATTGTGGGATATGAATCCAAATCTTTCAGAGAGGCTATCAGCAAGGACACTTGCACAAGATCCCACATTTCAGACAATTGCAAGGGCAGTCACAGAAAGCAAGGGCAAAAATAAATCCATCACCTCCTTTGTAACCATCACTGTCTCATCAATAGCTGAGAACTTCACACTAGGCTGGTTTAACGTAAAGGGAGTGACAAAGCTTAAAGTGACTCTTTGTTATTTTGTGCAAAAATGGAGATAGGTAGTGTTGAAATTTAAATAAGTTCTAATTTGTAGAAGTCAATATTCAGGCACATATTTCCCTGTAAGAGGCCTAGATCTTCTTTTCATGAGTACTTTGCCCCTTTAAATCTTCTCAGCTAGCCACAACAGTAACAAGCCCTTTGCTGTAAATTTTTGATCCAACATCCATTAAACTTAGAAATATCCCACTGAATTCCACAGGTGCTCAATAAGGACTTAATAGAACACCATTCACCTGGTTTTCTAAAACACTTGAAAAACACCAATGCACTTGTTAATTAAGCCACAGGGAACTCTTACAAGGTACTTTTTATACTTGTACAAACTGGAGCATGAAGATGCCCCTGATGGGTTGGTTTTAACACTCCCTGCTTCTACCAAAATGTCTCAGTTGGCACATATGCCAGTGCCACATACCAAACTGTGAGTGCTCTGATATAGACTGATTCTCCTGGGACTGTTTGAAGCCTCAGGAGAACCACAGCTGTGCCTTTGACTCCACACTCACCTAATGTTAACTGAGTCACATACACAACCACTTCAACGCCAGGCTTCAGTTCAAACTGGACCAGGTTCTGGTTGAGAGCATTAAAAAGGATTTCTACCACCTGACAAAATAAGAAGAGATACAACAGTTACAGTAGAGAAGATGGCAAGGTCTGGAGAACATTCAGGAATACACAAAGCCCATGAATAGTGGCTGACATCTCTTACTGCCTTCAGCAGGGCCTGAGGAAGTGGAGAGAAATGCACATGTGCTTTCAGTGGAGCTGGATGTTATTGCATGTAAGTCTCCTCTACAGGACTTTTGAGACTCTCATTGTATGTTATCATATCTCTCCTGGGAATCAAACCAAGGTTAGCAATTTTTTTTTTTCTATTTTGGGGGACTATGGGAGGAGGGAAAATAATTAAGGACCTTTTCACCTTCCACAATATCCTTTGAGTTTGATCAAATGCATTTGGAAATCACTGACACGTTGGCCTTTCATTGGTGAATAATGGAACTAAATTAGACAATCCAGACCTGCATTTCTTTATCCCCACTGATCCTGTCATGTAGCTTCTATTTAAATAGGCTATTGGGGATGAGGCAATCCAAGGTCAATGGAAAATTTTCCATATTTCTCCTTCACTTAAAAGAGGGGCCTTGGACTGGATATACTGGAATTGCTGAGCTGGGACATCAGCAACCCAGCTCTGATGTGTTATTTGGTTGCCCCAGAGCACACACTTGGCACATCACCCTGGAGCCTCAGTTTGTTAATGCCTGATCTCCATAGAGCAGTTCTGATGGACAGGGCACAGCTAATGAGTAGTTCTAATGACCTCCTCTCCAGGCAGAGCTTCTCAAGCAGAAGGCATCAACAGGTGCCAAAGTACAACTGAGTAGACTGTCAGCTGAAATTAGAGCACTAGAGCTTCAGGCCTCATGGTCAATTAGTCAGAAATCTAATTGAGATGTCAGCATAACACTGACATATGAAATATTGACACAACAGCTTGTTCAGAAGGAGTTTTAATACTGGTAGGTCCTACTGAACATGGCAGAAATTACTCCAAGAACATCCCTCCAAAAAGCCTTTCAAACCTTCCCACCTCAATGCATCTCTCCTGCACACTGACCACCATAAATTTAAGAGACCAGGTTTCATAACTTGCTAGGGCAAAAGAACTACTCTGCAAGGACTGACTCAACTCAGTGGGTGACAAGAACTTCTGCTGAATTCACCAGTCCTCTGAATTATTTAATGTTTGATCCAAACTTCCAAGAGTTACTTGGCGATGGGCTCACACATAGTTTGCACACTATAAAAATGCTGCATACAAGAACATTAGCTAGAGCCAAGCAGCCTTTCCAGCAGTACTTCACTCCTTTGCCTTTATAGACCTGATTTAATCACTTGGTAATTCTAACATGAAAGCTTCAGCAGCCTAGTGCTGTTGTTCCGAGCTCTTTCTTTGCCTGCATATCACTGTTGCTATTCATCACCGTAATTACCTATTTATCTAAATGGATGGATATTGTAACTTCCAAATATAGTTTGCACAGGCCATTCACTGCTGCAGAAAAAAAAAAAGGAGGTCTTGTTTTGGTGATCTATGAGCTGAAGAGCCTGATTTATTTTTAGTAAACCTCAGTATATTATCTTGCTGCTTTGGCCTCCCTCTATTAGCATTCCCCCAGGGAGTAGAGGGAGTACATATTCAAGGTTCCTTTGGCCATAACTACTGTAGAAAGGACACTCCACTGATTTAGGAAGAATCTCTGCTAGTGGTAGACTGTGACATATCTCAGTGAGGTATTAGAAAATCCTGATTTTCTTCCAAAAATAATTTTCTTTAATGCCATAAACTATACTGCCACAGTCCCAGATGCATCCATTTCCACCACACTTATTGTAAGTACTTCCAATGCTGCGCAGCTTCAGGGGCCCATCTGCAAACAATATGACAGGAATAAAAGTTCCATGAATCCTTCTTTCCTTACTTGCTCCAGATCAGACTCGCTGCTTTTCCTCCTCTCTGTTGTGTTTTTGTGGGGCAGTATGAAGAGTTCAGCAGAAGTAGGCAGCCCAGGGAACACAGCTACCAGGATCTGTTCATCAGGGATACCAGTCACCTAGAAGAAAAGTAAAAATGAGGTATCTAGCTGCTATTTTGTTACTTACATTTCCATTCACTACCAGAAATTGTGCCCCCATCAAACTGTTTTTTTCCAGTTCCACTGTAGGTGTTGTGGTCCTAATGAGCTGTTCTGCCTATTTGGTGGGTCACAAATGGAGCTGCTACTAAAGATGCACTCTACTTCCTTCCCAGAAGTGAATGTAGGCTTGACAACATCGCCGGGTCCAAAGATCTCAACCCAAAGCCCAAACCTAGCTTGTCTCCAGATCTGAATGTTCCATATAGTCCTCCTTTCCACAAAAGAATAACTGACCCAAAGTCAGATCCAGAGAGTCTGTCTTGGATCAACCACTGGTAGATGTGCGACTAGCAGGGACAATATGAAGAAAAGTGCCTGCGATCACCTTCTGTCATCGGGTTGTGGGGATCCACATTTGCCATACACGAACAGCAACGTCCCCAGAGGGAGACTTTACTCCTGGGGCTGATCAGGAGGGCTGTGCTGGGAGCTGCTCCATTTGCTGAACCAAGGCTCCTACAGCTGCCTTCAGCAAGACCCACCCACTGAGGCTGCTGCCCTCCCTTCCCAAATCCAAGCTGTGCATCCTCAGTAGAGCAGGAAGCTTCCCCTCCCTGAGAAACGCTCTGCTACACGAGGTTAACTCTGGTCCAACCCCACCCCGAATTCCATGGCCTCACTCCAGAGCTGAAATGTACCAATGGGGCAGCCCAGTCCTGGCGGGATATACAAGAGAGCACTTCTACGAGATTTCTACTGTTCTCCNCACTCCAGAGCTGAAATGTACCAACGGGGCAGCCCAGTCCTGGCTGTTCTGTGTAACCATTCACAGTTACAAGATAATCAATTATTTTTGTCCTGCAAGCTTGATTCTGAATACAGTAAAAGGGAACAACAGTTTAAAGCAATAAACTTAGTATTTTCTCAGGATAGAAAAACAATCAAGGAAATTCTTATAAACTGTGGATTTTGAGTGGGCTGCAGATGAGAAAAGCTGAGCAGGAATGTACTTTCCCAGTAAAAATAATCAGCCTCCATTTCTAAGAACAGCTGTAGCTGAAGCAAAAAACCCCAACAAGATACATTTTTGGCAGAATGCAAAACCCACAAAAGCTTGTCTAAATCTAGCTCCTAATTTCACACAAAACTAAAGTTCCTGACTATTTGATATCATAAATTATTGTCCCCTTTCCTGGGAGAATATGAGTACTAGTTTACATATTCTAATTAATCCCAAAGGAAGATTCAGTATCTTCCACCTACAGAAGTCTCTCTCTTTATCCTATATTTTAAAGGTAAGTTTATTTTCCCTTTGAATCCTCATTTTTTGCCCCAGTTGGAAAGGGAGTAGAGCTTTAAAATATTCACCAGTTGCTACACTTAGCTGCATGTGGAACTCCCGACTATCAGGAAGAGATAAAAATATCTTCCTCATGTATCCAGAATACTACAATGTTTGTCTTTTGGGATGAAGTGGATCAGCTGTTTAACAACACACAGTAACAACTAACCAAATATTTGGAGTAGAAAACAGTAGCTACTGTCATATCAATTTGGCAAAACAAGAATAATGATGTTACTATTACAATCCAGAATTTGCAAAATCCTCAGGATCATTAAAAGCTGAAAAGCACACAGAAATATTAATAAAAGTAATGGTAATGTTTCCACAAAATCGGCAATATAATTCGGCTCTGTAAAAAGATCCAGCATATTAAGAAGCTTTTTATTGACTTTTAATGATAGTTTCATCACTGCTGTCCTTATCCAATCTTTTAACCCAGCATGTCAAAAAAGTACGTGTTTTAACAGCCTGCTCAATGTTAGTACAGACAAGGAAACAGATGCTCACCTGTGCTAGTGCTCTCTTGATGACTTTGCCAACGTCTTGCCTCCATTCAGGGATGTCAGGGTTATGGTAGTCCAAGTTGGGAGAAAAAGACAGGAGCTGAGATTGGAAATACTCTGGAACAGAAAAAGTATTTGTGAGAAGACTAAATGGGCAGTGTTTAGGGTACAGACAAGGCTGAAGAAGACAACAGGAGGACCATAACTACCTTAAAGCAAGAGAGACAAGGCTGAAGGAAGAAAAAGGCTGGCTAACACTAAGCAGGACAGAAAGCTTGCAAGGAAAGAATGCTTATAATGTACTTGTAAAGGACATTTTGACCTAATGCCAACTTCTGGCTTTCCCCAGAGAAACAGAAGCGAGAATGAGAGAGGTGAGAGGATGCCTTCATGGTGCCCCTGGGCTTCGTAATTCTGCCACTCAACTTCTGCAGATTCTGCTCACAAGTAAGTTGACCAGAAAATAAGGCAGCACCTAGCTGAAATTTGGAAGGCCTGTCTGTACAATTGCAGAGCAAACAATTGCTGTAAGTAATGTTTTCTGTTTACCCTCCTGGATAGAAGCCGGGGGTGGTTAATTCCCCAACAAAGGAGAACCCAGCGGTGCTAATGACTGGCTCATCAAGCAATGGCTATTGACACCTTCAAGTTCTGTCCTGATTGAATGATTGCTGGGAGGAAGAAAAGCTTCCTGGACTTAAAATACAGAACGATTTAAATTTTTCTCCAGTTCCAACTCTCCCTGCTAGTGTCACCAAAGACCAAGTCTGGAATCCTTATGGCAGCTGTGCACAACGGATTTGGCCAGTGGGAGGCACAGATCTGGGATGGGAATCACAATTATATAAAAGTTCTCAGTGTAGAAGACTCTCTGGTTTTGGAGATGTGCTGTGCCTCACCTTGAAGCAAATGATCTCCAGACACTTAAAGTAAGTACCATTAATCATTTGTAAGAAGGCACTAGTTTTAGATCAAGATAAACCTGCCAGAGTATAAATGAGGGAATCCACAGAAAAGCAGGGATGTGCCAGCACACCATTTATGAGGCATCTTTTGCATTAACTGTTCTTTCTTTTTAGACGGTGCAAGGAAAGTCTCTCAAGTTCTGAAGGTTTAACCTAGAGTCACATGCATAAAATCTTTGACTTTTGACCCCTTAGTATTATGTCCAATTTATTTTTAGAGCAAATTCTTCTCTGTTAATCTCAAATTAAAAATATACCGGAATAAATCTTCTCCACTGGTAACACCAGAAATCCATGCCTAGATTATGGCCTAGACCCATAATCACTGGACTCAGGACACAGATAAGGATACAAGTTTATCAGAGGACATGTTTACTAAAGGTGTCACTCGTTTATGTACTCAGAGTTGAACTGATCACCAGACTGAGGGACTGGAAGGACTTCTTCCTTAGGCCAGGTCAGTCTGCAGCACAGCACTGCATAGGACTATCTGGGCTGGATCCAAATGGGTCAATTTCTCTTGGTCATAGAATCCAAAGCTTTGTATCTTCTAAACAGAATGGCAAAATTTCTTCCAAGGTGTTTAAAAAGAGTGAGGAGTTCTCTGTGGGACCTACTGGGACTAAAGATAGAGATCACCTGTGGGTATCACTCTTAGATACATTTTATTCCAGAAACTAGTGGAAAGACGGAAATTTCCCAGAAGTAAACACTGCATTTTGCAGTGTGCAAAATTATGAAGTAGAGGGTTCCTAATATTTGATAATAGCAAGTCTGGGTATTACTAAATCACATTAACAAATTACTAAAGCCTATTGCATTTCATGGCCAGACAATCAATAAATATCTATTTATATGGTCGTTAAATCTGAGTCTACAGCAGGACATTTATTTGTATTTCATTACTGAAATAAGACACACAGTGCAACTACACAGTGCTGAACTTCAAAGCAGACCAAGTTATTTGAAGCCCAAGTTTCTCAATAAAACTTGATGTCCAAAGAAAGTTTGTCCTCAAATGCTGGATGCCAGTAACTGGACAAGGAAAATAAAGACTGGCCCAGGGTAAAAATTATTCTAAAAGTCCAGGTCAAGGCTGCTGAGAGAGCCCTTTCAACCAGGATTTATCAAGCCCCAAACAGGGTAAGCTCTGTTGTCTGCCAAAGGGTGCTTTTTGAAGCCCATGACAGGCAGATGTGGCAAGAACATACCAAACACTACCCATGGGGAAGTCCAGTGGGCACACTCAGATCTCCAGCTGTGACATGAAAGATGGGCAATGATACTAACAACAGAGTAATTTCTGTCCTGTTTTCCAGACCCCTCCTGACCCCTGTCATTTATGCAGCCACTGATAGAGACACCCAGCTGCATTCAGATCAGCTTAATGATACACTGTGACTATTTCTTTCCACAGCTGGGAAGCTGGAGGAAGGCAGTCTGGTTCAAGTGTTTTTTATTTTTGGGAGTTCCCTGTCTGGGTGTGCAGACAGATCCACAGACACAGGAGACACAAGCCACCTTATTAATGCTGAGGTTACAAGTTTGGTTAGCTGCCCCATTCTATTCACTTCTGTATTCTGTCATCATAACACATCTGAGCTACTTTGTCATCAGAGGTTTGTCTTCAGAGGTTCCTCCAGGCACTATCAAGTTCCTAGAGTTCATTTTGGATCAGCAATGATTGTCTGTCCTTCACCCCCGAGATGTGATTGCAAAGGGCTGAGGGTACCGTGCACTGCGATCTCCTTGGTGTCCTGGATGAGGGTGTTGCCCCCAGCGACTTGCACAGTGACAGTGTTCATCCCCTCCGCAGTGAACATGTACGAGATGCTGCTCTCCAAGGTGATGAGGGGCTGTAGGAGCCAAACACAAATGACAACATCAAAATCGGGGTGAGATTAACTCAGGATCACAACATGAACCTGACCAATCCACCAGGCAACAACATCCTTGCTCCTTGACACAGGTGTGGTGCTGCTAGGGATTAAGGGTGGCCGAAATACCATCCTGTGAGAAGTGTCCCACAGGCAGAGGTTTCTCTCACTTCACTAAAGGTTTCCTAAAATAATCTTCCACTGAACTGCAATCCATTAGTGTATGGACTCCTCAGCAGACCACAGCCAGCAACTGCAGAATTAGTGCAGTAGAATGCAGTGCTGTACACACACACCCAGCTCAGCGGCTATATTCACTGAAAAAAAAACCAACCTCAAACTGCAAATAAACCAAAGATGCAGATGCTTCTTCAAACAATCCATATTGTTCAGAGTCAGGGCCAGCCTTTGCTTTTATGAGCACAAATCCACTTATCTCTCACAGAGCAACGCTGCTCAGGTCAGAGTGAGGACATCCAGCATTGCCCTGTCCATGCTGTGAGTCTGTAAGCAAGCTGCAACCACAAGCTGGCAAACTATGCTAACCAGACTGAAAGCACGGCATAATTCCTGCTGACAATGCTGACTCAATGTGGCTGTGGAAGGAATCCATGCTGGAGCAGCCCATGGGAAGGGCCAACATTGGAGAAATTAGTGGAAAACTGTCTCCCATGGGAGGGACTCCCTCCCGTAAGCAGGCAAAGAGGAGTCCTTCACCTCAGGGGGAAGGATTGGAAGAGACAACGTGTGATGAACTGATCACAGCCCCCATTCCCTGTCTCCCTGCACTGCTGGGGCAGGAGGAGACAGAGAATTCAGGAGTGGAGTTGAGCCTGGGAAGAAGGGAGAGATGCAGGAAAGTTTTAAGATTTGGTTCTGTTTCTCATTATCCTACTCTGATTTGAACGACAATAAATTACTAATTTCACAAAGTCAAGGCTGGTTTCTTTGGGGTTTTTTTTAAGTAATCAGTGGTATCTCTCTGTCATTATTGTTACCTGATTTTGTTATATTTTACGTATCCTGTCCATGTTAGGAGGGGAGTGATAGAGTGGCTTTAGTGGGCACCTGGTGTCTGGACAGGGTCAACCCACCACAATTGAAAATCAAAGGTCCAGCCCTCACAGTGGCACTGAGCTGACAGCTGGTCTACAGAAAAAGCTCTTCATTTGGAGAAACTACAAAAATGGAAATAGTGATACTGATCTCCATTGCAGAAGCACACAGACGTCTAAGAGAACAGATAAAGCCATTGTACCACTGCTGTTGTCCCTTCGATTCACTGCCAGTTTGTTTTCAAAGGGAAACTTCTAAACTTTCACCTTCCAGCTCTCACACTTTATCTCATCAGGCTGCCAACCTGACTGCATTTCACAACAGTGGTCACATATGCCATTTTCAGAGCCAAATCAAAATTTCCACTGGCACAGGCCAGAGCGGCAAACATATTTCTCTCTCTCCCTAGAATACCACCGTCTTTTGACCCCCTCATCCACGAGCTGAAAAAACAGTAAAACCCAAAAAGTCTTATCACATGGCACACACAGTCCAAGGGCGCCAGCTTGTGCCAGCCCTGGAGGCCTAGCTAACATTTACTGAGATATACACAGACCCTGGAGAAGCTGAATGGGCCCATATCAAACTGCAGAGATATCAGCAATCCTCCTGGAGGTTACAGGTTGTGGTTCTGTGCAAAGGCAGATAAGAGGATGCAATCTGGCCTTTAAAATTACAATTTTTTCTTTTTGTATGTGTGTATGCTGGACATTCCATTATCATGGATGATTTCACCTCCATCATGGAGTTTTAACATTCAGCCAACTCTTTAATTTTAATTCAAGAACCAAGACCTGGAAACTAACTCTAAATTAAATCAAGTAGTTTAAGGTTCATTTGCTCAAACCTATTAGACAGCTGGATACATTTATTAAACTGGACCTGTGTTAATCCAGGAAAATTGGCCTTTGGGCATATTGCAAAAATCAGTACAGTAGAAAATCAGTACAGGAGTTTCAGCAGGGTGGGGAGACCAGTAGAGGAGTCTCAGACAGGTCATTTGAGTAAAACAACACTGTCCTGTGCAGCAGCACAGAGAGTGAAACTGCACAGTGACACAAGACACATCTGGTTCTGCCTGGGATGGCTACGGGCTGAACGGGAAAAGGAGCTGCAATCCCTCAGCATGGAATTAAATATATCATCTAATAATACCAGCCACAATATTACACACCTCATCCTTTAATTCAGCGTCCCCATCTTCCACCTGTACTCAGAACACCATTGTTTACTCATGAGTGGGCACAGAGAAGGATCTGACATATATATTAAACATCCCAGGAGGAATTTTCATGTGATACAGACTGCTGTTCTGAAAACAGGTGGCTGATACACCTATGTCTATATCCTTTACCAGACTTCTGTCAGAGTTAAAGTACATTCCATGAGGTAGCTAGAGATAATTCTTTGCCAAGATTGAAAAGTGCTCTGGGTCTGAGATTCACACACAGGTAAGTGGCACCATGTTTACTGTTCCATATTTCAGCAATGTGTATAATCATGCCAAGGTATCAAAGGGTCAGCTACTCCATGTGCAGCTATGTCCAAAGTATCCATCCCAAACACATCCATATCTGCTTGTCCTCTGCTGCCTATGGGTCTGAAATTTAAGCTAGATGAAACAGATCATATTTCCAGCCCAGAAGCAAGCACTGTGAGAACTGCACAGAAATCTTCAGCAAATACCACCGCTGCTGTACCTTTTTTAGGTTACTTTCAATTTCCAAAACTCTTTTTAAAGCCCTATTTGCAATCAACTTCTATGGTAAGGACAAAATCAATGGCAGGAAAACTCTGCACTGGAAGGCTTAAGCAGATGATGAAGTTACCAGTAACTAAATTGTCTCAGACGTATTTTAATGGTTCTCTGTGTGAGCACTGAGCCAAAAATATCTGAACTGTAACGTGATTTTGCATCCCTGCATTTCGATGCAGTATAAACTATGTGGAATTACCAGGTACTTGCAATGGATGTGCATATGTGGGTGGTTGCCATAGTTCAGCTGGGGCACAGAAACTTGCCAAGGTATAGTAAATATTTTTTGCTCCTGAGCTCTTCCAGTGCCTCAATTATGCTACCACAAAAAAAAGCAAGTTCTTACAGTGAGCTTCCTAACTAGATGGAAAATCCCAGTAGAAGCAGCACTTACTGTTTTTATTTTGCCTCTCCTGATATTGTTGGTAGCTAGGGCAAGAGGTTAAAACTAAGCAGCTTTGTCGAAGAGAAAACAAAATACTTGTGTGCCTATTTTTTATCTGAAGTTCCATATTTTATGTAAAATCCCCCTTTCTTTCTGCTGCTATCTCACCTCAGTGCACACCTTCAATTGCAAATGTAGACAACTACATGATTTAAATTGCTTTTGTAAATAACAGCAGAAACTACATTGCAAAATTAACAGCTGTACATTTCACCACTGTAAGAATGGAGAATAGTGCCTGTCTCACTCCTAAAGCCCACAATAAAAACTGCAGCTAATAAGCAATCCTGCTCTCTCCATTTGAAAGCATGACGTTAACTTGTAGTTTCACTTACTTTAACTATTGATAAAGAAGCTCTTTATAGTACATACAGTAACAATACACATCATTTGAAAATTCACTACAAAGAAGTCTCATCTCCCTCTCGAACATAGCCAGACTCTTCAGCTTGAAATTCTAGATGCAACTGTTTATTTGAACACCAAGAACTTTAAAGTACTGTGTTGGCATCCAGCATTATGTACTGCACACTGGTACATAATGGAAACCCCCTTGGTTATTTGAACACCAGCAGTTTCTAAACACTGTGTTGAAAGCCAGCATTATTCCATTCGTAGTTCAGTTAAGTTGCAAGTCAACACTGGTAATAACAGTGGTCTTCAAATCTCAGGGCTGATAACAACCAGATGTAGAAAGTAATGACTCCTAAGAACAACACAAGACAGAAGGAAACAAATTCACAAAGGTTGAAGTTCAGATAACAACAACCCTTTTCAGACAAGGAAAAAATAAAACACAAAAGAGGCAAAGGCAAAAAGTTTTTGTCAGGGGTCAGAGAGTTCCCTGTGTGTTGGGAAAAGCTTAGGAAGAAAAAATGAACCAAAGGGTATCCGTACCTTGGTGCTGTTGCCAAACCACCAGAAGTAGGTAAGTGTGCCTGCCTGGCTGGGCCAAACCACTGCAGTAATGTTGACATCCTTATTTCTGATGGCAACAAAGGGGACACTCAGATGGACGTGCTCCACTGGACCTGTGGGAAGAGAGTTCATTATTAAAAGTTTTGAGTTAAATCCTCCCCGCACAGCTGTGAACAGCAAGGAACTTTCCTTTAAATAAATCAGAAGTCTTATGTCAGCAGTGAGAGTCTAGTTTAGAAATAAAAGAGAATTTCAGCAGTCAATAAACAACAGAAAAAGATAATCAGATTTAAAAATACATTTCCCCCCCCTCTTATGCACATTTTCCTCAGTGCTAATTTTCAGACATGGTCAGCACTGTGTTTAGAAGAATTTTTTAAATGCGTTTTGAAGAAGAACAATGAACGGGCTTTGCTTTACATAGGGAAGCTGCTATTGAAAGCCAAAGGGATAGGACACAGGAAAGGGATAGAACACAAGAGAGAAAAGTTTTTTCTTGAAAATACAACCATTGAGCTACTAAGATTTGTGGGAAGATCATAGTAGCCAAGATGGCTTAAATCTGGTTATGTAAGAGGCACTGATGACTTGATTAAATACCCCCAACTGTTTTTCAAAAGACTCATCATTTTGGAAATCCTTGGTAACTTTTTGACTTAGGCTTGACCTTGGGAAGCCTTTGGGGAGTCAGTTACCCCTAGTAAAACATCAGGAACCACTTGAAAGATGTGTGCACTGGCATAGCAAAGCATGTAACTGTCAGGAGCACTTGATTCTGAAAGACTTAAAAAATAACAAAGTACCAATGCAAAGTTGTATCTAATAAACGCAAATGCCCAGAAGAAATCCAGAGCATGAAGCCCTGAATTCCAAAGGCAGTTTCTCTCTAGAAAAAACAGCATGTGTAAAAAACACTCAGGTTTTGTTTGGTAGTTTGTTTAAAGCTTTACTATCACCATTGTTTTTCTTCTTGTTTAATCTTTTGTTTTGGCTGGTACTGAATTTCAGCTGATAACTGCTGCCCATCAGACAGTGTTACTTTCTTAAAGGGTTGTACCTTTAAAACACAGCAAACTGACAGACTACCCCTGTGAGATGGAAAGGACAAAATAAGAAAAGTCAGATTCTTTTTTTTTTATAAGATTCATTCTGGGAAGCAGGAAATTTGGTGATTTTAACTGAGACAATCCTCTTGTGTTACCTCTCAGCTCTTCAAGCACGAAATGGGGACATTAATCAGTTCTCCATCTACTTGGATTACAAAGATTGCAGAGAGCAAGAGCTGTTCTTTTACCACCGGAACATAGAGCTCCAAGCACAAAAGGACCCTATTCTTCCTTTTGGCTCCTTATAAACTTGATCTTTTTCTCCCTTGCTTTTCCCAAGAGGTCTCTACCAGCAAATCACAACTGAACTCTGACCATAGGAAGTACTCTGGGTTTGCAGGAATAGCAGGCTCCCCTAAATATTTTGTGACAGTGCATGTTAGAGGAAAATAAATAATATCTCTGCTTCCTTTAAATATCAAGATAAGCGGCTTGACAGCAGATTCCAGAAAGCTGAAAAGTTGACTGGCTGCTAATAAAGCTGCAGGGTAGAAAATTAATGTTGCTTGAGGCCAAGAAGCCTTTTTCTCTCTTTTCTTTTTAGCACAGGATTCCACCACCAGACAGATTGTATAATAAGAATGATTTGCAGGCATTTTTGTCTGTTCATTTGAGCTTCAAGGTCAAACCTCCTATATTGACCAGTACATCCAAATATATCAAAAGTTTAGAACTGAGGAGTCATCTTATTTCAGCATTTGCATGAGTGTAAGTGCTTGCAAAATATATCCCTAGAGATAATGATTAATAAATTGGCCACCTAAGAATGCTATAAAACTCAAAGGAGAGATCTGAAAGGTTGATGAAGAAAAGGGTGGAGCAGAAAAAAATAGGACAAGGAACTGTCCCTTGTTGCATTCTGCTTTAAAATCATCACCATGAAAAAGTAGTTCCTTTGAGAAAAATCAGATAATCCATACAAATCTGGTTGTTATTACCAGGTAACCATCACTTTTGTCAGCTAATGGCCCAAGGTGAAGGAAAAACAGTTAATGCTCTAATAACAGGTTGTTAAGTGCAGCCATGATTGACTTTGAGGGAATTATGAGCATAATAAAAGCTTCAAGGAACATTTATTCCTTCACACAGGGAGCTGGAAATTAAAATGGAGAAAAAAGTTCTTGAGTTTTAGAAATTTCAAATGTGCTTCCTTTCAGCAGAAAAGCTCAAGTAAAAGACAGGATGTAAGACATTCTGACAGATAAAGAGGGGAGGCAGGCATGGCTATGATCTCCATTAGGGGCAAAATTGACGGGGCACATCTGAACACAGAAAATCTAATAGTCTGAGAGTAGATCAAAGAACTGGGCTCTTTTTGGTCTCATCCTGCATTCCACACTCTCTGCTCTCTCCTGTGGCTTTGAGAAGTTAACTGAGAGCTCCATATTTGAGTTTGCTCACGTGTCAACTGGAGAGAAATTGCATTGATCTACCAAACAGGACAGAAATATCGGGGATGCATGTCAAACACATGAAATGTGAAAAGCAGCACAATAGCAGTCAGTGCATTCATATCTCAGGAAGCATGCTCAGCATAATGCTTTTATTCCATTAAATTAGCACTGTAAACTCTGAAATTCTGAATAAGTGACTCCAAATTTAGTAGTTGAATCCAATCCTCTTGGAATGAGACGTATAGAAAATACACACTTGGACTTTGTTTCACATGCTGCTTGGTCTCTGACCGTTTCAGAAAGACCAATAGACATTTTCAAACTTTTCTCCGTAACTCTGAGGACTGCAAATACCCTTGTGTTAAAAAAACCCCTTCCCTTTCCCTTCATTCAATAAAGTCTACTTAACAAGTTAGAAGAGTGTCTAGAAGCCCAAGCCTTTGGAAGAGCAGGAGCTGCACATGTTTGTGGGTTGTCATCTATTCTTAGGCCCCACTGAAGCTGAAGGGACTTTCAGTGAGGTCAGATTTTCACCCGGGGAATCTGGCAGGTGGAAGTACTCACAGACCACATGCAGGAACAGGACAGCAGTGTCTGAGCCCAGGCTGTTCTCTGCATATGCCATCACCTGGAAGATTCCAGCACTCTTATACACGTGCCGGATGCCATCCTCCACGGGACTGAAATTGGCATAGGATACTGCAATGCCATCTCCAAAATCAAGCTGGATGTTTGTCCTTTGGAGATCACCCTGCAACAGAGAAGGCTGGATAGGAAACTGGGCTGATAAAAAGGGATTTATATTACCCTTGATCCCACTTAGATCCACTTCATTAGCATGGACACAAAGTTGTAACTTCTTAACAAAAGCTGCACTTTGTTCTGTCGTTCCCCAAAGTGGCCAGACACAGACAGCAAAAGACCAACAGCCCATCCTAAGGTAACTGGAACAGGTAACATGAATCATCTCTTGCAAATATCCATCCCTGATAATTGAGGGTTTAGAAGACTAGTTTCAGCTAGACATGCAGCTTCAGGATGGCTGAATTTATACAGGTTGAGTCCCACGTTGAGGACTGACAGGTTTTTTTTGTCTAATGTCAGTCAACACAGAGAAAGGGCCTGGATACACAGGAGAATGAAGCAGATGATGAGAAAATCTCTTCTAAGATTACTGTCAATGACAGTTATTAAATGAAGGAGGGAAAAACAGACAAGAGATTCCAGTACCACAGGTATTGTCTAGAGACAGAAGTTGCACTATTTTAGTTTAAATCATGCTTTAAACTACTGTAGTTGAACGGTAGAAGTGCCTGTTTTCTCGGTTTCTTGGACCCTTATTTTATACTTGCCCCCAGCTGACTAACGCAACACAAAACAAGGTTAATTTAAACAAAGCTAAAGCCCACTGCAGTGATTTCACTAAACTGAAATAAAACTACAACTCAGATTAAGTCTCTGTAGCTTTAGCTTTCTGCATATATATAAGATGTGTTGTGCCAAGTAATTTCCTTTCATGAGAGAACTGCACTGTACTCACTGTGGATGAAGAAGATACCACTACATTTTGGAGATGTTCCTAGCCCCAAACTGAAGTCAATTCCTAGATATATTGAGGATATGATTTTGAAAGTTAAAAAACCAATAAATTGAAAAAATCTCTGCTCATATATTTAACTTTTTTTATGGGAAACTCAGAAATATTTTACAGTCATCTCATAAACAGCATTATAGCTGCAAATGCACAGGGGAAAACACGCAAGAAGCCAGACCACAATGAAGCAGGTTCCTTGTGTAGATAATCAGGACCTTAGCAGCCCCCCCCAACTTTATCCTCCTCACAGACTATACCTGCATGAAGAAAGCAGAGTGTAGGAATGGTATTTTTCAGACATGAATTCACTTTGAGTATATACTTGGGATCTTCAGATACTCATATAATCAGGATTATTGCATGTAGTTTTTGAAATATGGATATTTGGTTATATATGTTAGATCTTTCTCCTTCCTTGCTCCATCATTCCCATTCCATGGGAGCCAGGGCAGTTTTGGCTACTGACTTGATCAGGGCATGATTTTCACCTCTGCCCTACTAGGACATTAAAAATTCAGTACAAACCAAAGAGCAATCAGAAAGGACTAAAGTGGTAGTGACACTAAAATGTACCTATAATACTGAGTAGTCAATAACATCCTTGAGACAGAGAGTTTTTAAAGTCACTCTAAAAAATTCTCCAGCAGGAGCACAATCACACTCTTGGGATATTCGGTTATTTGATAGAAAGGCTCCCACAGCTTGTTAAACCTTTCAAAACCACTTCTCAAGGGAATGCACTAAGACTGCAAGTTCATCTCATGCGAAAGATACTGAACAGAGGATAAAAATTTGATCTGGGCCAGATTCATCACTGATGACCTCAGGCTGAAATCTCTTGCACCAACCACGGCAGCTCATCTCCCTTGCCTGACAATTCTCTTTTCTATTTCCTTCTTGCTTCTCCAGTATGATTCTATCTGAAGTGAGAAAGTTTCACGTAGAGAAGCAGAAACAGATTTTTCATGACTAAACAGCAGCAAATGATCTTTTCATCCAATTTTGAGCTGGGTCTTCAATGCAAAGCCTGCCCATTACACTAATCATGTTTTCTTTCTCCTTTCCATATCTCTGTATCCAGTATATAAAATACTAAAACAAGCATGCCAGTCCCACACAAAGACGCCAGATATTCTGGAGTTTATACATATAAACTAAAACAGAAGGCAAGTGGAGACATTTCAAAAGAAGAAAGGAATCACTGCTATCCATATACATTCAAAAGGCACATTTTGTTGCTTTAAGCCCCATAAATGACTGAAAGGAAAGAAGTTGTGGGCTGCCAAAGAGATTGGAGCTCTGAGTATGGAAATCGGTGAACAGACATGGTCAAGAACACAACTCCCCAACAGCTATTTGGCAGTTCATAATTGTTTGTGATCAAAACCAAACTCAGATTAAAAAAAAAAAAGTCCAAAAAGGTTCTTATCTCCTCATGTTCCCTTGAATGCATACACAGTCCAAATCACAGTCCAGCCCCATATTTCTGAAAACACAGCCAATCCATCAGTCATTCTGCACTTCTTTGTCCACAGTCATTGCCATGCACGTATTCTGAATACCACTGTGAAGAATACTACTAAAGCTAATTCTCTAAATCCTGAGAAACCCAGTTTTTGATCAACTATGATGAAGCCTTCATTTACCAGTGACAGCCTAAAGGTCAGTCACCTCCATACACCGAGGGTGTGTAGTAGAAGGCAGGAAAGAGCTGCTGGCTCATGAGGGCTAGTCTGATACAGCTGAATGGAGACCACACAGATGTATCCAGAGGAGGGCTGGTCTGGCTGCTGCCTGGATCAGAGAGGAAGTGTAAACTTAGGTACAAAACAACCACCAGTAAACAGACTGACCAGAGAAGGTGGAGGAGGCCAGGAATGAATCGGTATGGCAGCAAGGTAAGTAATAATTAAGACCTCTACAGAAATTATTTCTTCCAACTCATAAGGAATTCTTTGACCACAATTCTTCTCCAGTTCGCACTAAAAGACTGGAACAGTTTTGTTCAAAATCTCAGTGTTCCTTTTCTTTTCTTCTTGAAAGCCTATTCTTTTAAGAAACAAATCACACAAACTCAACACACAGCTTTCTGTGGAATAAGCTGTTCACCTACAGAGACATGTTCCCGAAGATCCTCTTCCCTTAGAAAAAAAACCGTTGTTTCAATGAAATGTTTTTTCAACTACCATTATTTTTCCAACAATGGACATGAGAGTGAACACCCTCACATATTTATTCAGCTGCCTCTTCAATCTCTGAAGCCTTGCAAAGATTCCACTCTTCAGCTACCTTGACTGCTGCCTCATTCCCCATCTGTTTATCATTCTTCATATGCAGCAGTTCCACTTGAGTTCCTTAATAAATTACTAGTTGATTCCTAATTTTCAGATTATATCTGTTCTTTTCTGAACTCCCACTCATAGTGTCTATACAAATTGTCTTACTGTGTCAAGTCTGCAGAATATGAAAGAAGCAGCAAGCAGACAAGAAATCCCCCTTGTATAAAAGCAGAGCATGCATGAACCTCTGAGGAAGTAGTAAAGAGGCCCTGTCAGATTAGTGTGGTCCCAGTGCAATAATTAGCTACTATATAAGAATTTAATTGAGTGTGAGAGTGTCTGTCTGTCTGTCTGTGGGTGGTCTGCCTCAGCTGTCTCCAGGTACTGCCCCAAAATAACATACACAGGACAGAAAATGTGACAAAAAATAGCTGTGTTTGTCCAGCACCACCTCAGTCCCTGGCCAGAGAAGCCTCAACATTTTGATGCTTTTGGCATAAGCATGGTGTCACTTATACTACTGTTGGCTACAGAGGGATAGATAAATACAATAGATAAATACAATAGATATGGGCTGGGGAGCTCAGAGGTGCTCTGAGGAGGCTCAATTCCTACTGCAAAACAACAGTGCCCCTCACTGCTCCCCATGAGTGTGAACATGTTTCCCAGTGTTCCTAACCTTTCCCAGAAAAGCTGAAGTTAAAGATTTGCATCCTAGACACAGAATTGTTTACCACAGAAACACCACTTCTGCCTCACAAACTCCATAAACTGCAGTTCACTGGAGGCGGAAAGAAGTGAGTGGGAAAATAAATTTTTGACTAGCTCTATCTTTCTTCAGCATTAACTTCATCATCACTGATAGACAAGATAACCAAATGCCTTTGGTGTGACCCAATATGACCTGATTTTGTGTGTCACTATAGCCCTCAGTTCTCTTAAATTCCTTAATTCTCATAAATCTCAGGACCATTCACGGTTTCATGATGCCCCCTGACTGCTATTTTCCTCTCAGCAACCTGAAAAGTGAAGGAAAAGAATGCCAGTCCTGCCACACAGAGAGAAGTTTGCTGAGACCACTAACACACCTCTTCCATAAGGATGAGGAAGGTGGCATTGTGTCCCTGCTCCATGACCAGCTTCCCGTCGGAGGTGAGGATGTGCAGTCCCCGCGGTGCTTTCCCAGGGCATTTCTCCATCTTGGCCATGTACTTCTCTCGCAAGCCATCTGTGCAGTTGTTAGACACAATCCTTCGGTACCTGGGGAACAGCAACAAAAGGACACTGGGCTCAGACAGTGGGTGGAAAAGTTCCTTTGTTTCGTTTTTGCTTTGTCTCTCCACATTAATGCACGTGTTTTTTCAAAGGCTAGCTGCCTGCATGATCCCCTCGCTGGAAGAAAGAATCAAAGAAACCCAACACTTTATTAAACGGGTGAAAGCCAAGCCAATCACAATCCAACCTTCTCCAGAGATTCTCAGCAGACAAGAGACACATTGTGGAGGTAAATTACTCTGCCCTGCTAAAAGGCAGAGAATTCCTCCAACTCCCCACCACCTGCAGGATTGCATCCTGCATCCCAGCTTTTTAATTATGCCTTTTATCAGGTTTTGTCTGCCTCTATTGGGCTAGAGGGCCCTTGAAAAATATGCCAAGGGCTTTGCCCAGTTCAGTTTTAAAGTGATTTGAGGTATGGGTTTTTCTCTGGGCTCTTCTTGGAAGAGGTTGCTCAAAGAGCAAGACAATTGGCTATTCCCAGTGTTGTTGAGGGGGGTTAACCCTTTCAATTAATTTCACACCAATCCCAACTATTTTCTTGTTGCTCTGTCACAAAGACTACAAGCAGTCACTCTGGCCAGGGCTCCTGTAATTACATCCCATATTTAAAGCAACTTCTCAGCTGAAAGGGGGTCTCTGAGGTCAAATGCCTCTGGACTCCCAGCAGTCTCACTTCATCCAGCCACCTGCACCAAGCAGCCAGGAACAGGGCTGGTTCCTGCCATAACCATCGAGCAGACAGGACACATGACCCAGAATCAGCCCTACAAAACCTGCAGGGTCTGCCCTGTCCTAGAAAGAACATTGCAGTTTTGCACCAGCCAGCGAAACCCGAGTCTCACAGCATTTCTTGCATGACAGCAGAGCATTTGAAAAGTGATGCTGCCATAATAAATCAACATTTGTCATCTGTTCTGGGTTAGACCAGGAGAAATCAGCACACGAAGCTTGTCTGAAATGCAAGGCATTGTATGTACAAAGTGAAAATGGCAGAGGAAAAAAACATGAAAGAGGATAGAAATTGCTCATTTGAGCCTTCCTAGAAGCTGATATAAATAGGAGCTGTAAGATAGTAAGAGGCTCAATAAAATACATTGTGAAATACCTCTAACCTATCCTTTAAAATGTTCAGCTGTCTCTCAGATAGACCTTTTTGATTTGTGTTTTAATTTTGCAACAAAGGGGAGCTCCAAGTCTAGGCTCCAGGGATCACACATCACTTGATAGCAATGCAATATCTACATGTCACTTATGTTAACGTGCTTCTCCCTGTCTCTGAGGAACAAGGCAATGTTCCATACAGATGCTGCTGCAAACATCAATTCATGAATAAGACTGAAAAAGAGGATAATGGGATGCAGAGAAAAAAAAAGAACCATCCAAGTTCTCTTGTCTACTGCAGTCACCAAAACCAGACAGATTGCAAGACGCACTTACCCAGTGCTGTTCCAGTAGTTCTGACCAACGTTGCAATCCTTGGACAGGGAGGAGGGGCTGAACCAGAAGGCTGGGATACACTGGTTGTTGCTGTGCCTCTCGTATCCATAGTCACTGTGGAGACAAGTCACGAGTCCATCACTGCACCCTCCACTAAATTTAGCTCAGAGTTTTAGATTATGTCCCCAAAGCAGGTGCATATTGGTGGCTCTCTGCTGGGACGGCACAACATCGTGCATTGGGCTCATCCAGAGACAAAGTGCTGGACTAGTCTGAGAGGCAGGAACATAATTCACTGAAGGCATTTGATCCCTGACAACACCAGAACTACCAACCTTGCAGAGCACTGTGCTTCATTTGGCAACAAAACATGACTGAGATTCAGAACTAATATTGCATCATTCATTTCTTTTCCTATTAATCTCTAGCTTAAATTTCACTTTTTGAGTTCTTTTGGTTTGTTTGCTTTTTGCAGTCTTTGCTTTTAGAACAAACCAGACTAATTGTAAGATCTAATGTCACTTTTTGCCAACAGTGGCTAGGAACATAAAACACTAGGAGCACTTCCTGAACAACTAGCCACAGTAGATATATTTACGTATGTTAATGAGCTCCCTGCTCCCTGAGCTGTGACTTACCCAAGAGAAAAAAACAGCTGATATTTTTCCAACTCTAAACTAAAACACAGCCAGCTTCGTAGTCTAAGGATTACATGGTATTGCGTCACACAGTGAAGGTAATCCAGGGTATTGATGCTTCCTTGGACCACCTAAGAGTGGAAGTGTACACAACCACATCCAAAACTTCTTTTAACAGCTTCTTCTTTAACAGCTGCCTTTGTGTGCCAATACAATGATGAAGCAATAGGATTAACCCAAAGCTTTCCATAACTTTTAGTAGGCGCAGGATCAGGTTCCTATGCATAGTCTTTATTGACAGGCTGGATTCAAAGGACAAATAAAAAGAGATTCTGGATTTTTGCCTGCAGCAAGTTAACAAATGCCAACACACTAAACCTCTGTGAAAACACAGACGCTACAGAAGACACAGTCTTGAAAGCATTCTGTGCCCTGTAGGACACTCTGAGTTTTATCCTTCCCCTGTTCAGAGCCTGAACTACCAATAGAAAGTCTCTAGGAAGAGCTTTGGTGAGACAAAATTGTGCTATGTCCCCAATGACCCAGGCTGTTACTGTTCTTTTTTTGGAGGGCAAAAATTCTGTAAGCTACTTTAAATGGTTTGGAGATTCCCTAATGCTCTTTCTCTCAACATTCAATTTAATCATTCTCAGTGGGTCCAACCTGCACAGTTGAAAATGCCTGGCAGGGACTTTGTAATTAAAAATATTCAGGAGGAGCTGTACTTTGCCCGAAAGTAGAAAAGAGCTGCATAAATATTTAATAAAATTAAAGACAACATTGCTGTGTGCCCTCAAGGTTCTGTGCTTGTTCATTAACTTCTGGTAAATGTATATTAAAGCCTCGCATGCTGCCCACCTTCCTTCTCATAAGCCCCAGGGTTTGCATAAGTTAAGGAAATAATCAAGTCCAGCTGCTGTGCTGTCTTTCTCAGGAAAGCTATCTTGACAGAGTAAATAAAGAAGCAGGAGGAGGGAAAAGAAAGCTCAGCGAGCCCTTTAATAACACTTATGAGATCCTTCTGCCATTCTCTCTGTTAGAGAAACCAGGATTTGCTTCTGGAAATGACTGCAAAGGCTGGCAGGAGTCACCCCTGATCCTGACTCATGAGGATTTGGTGAACTGGGGCATAACCATGATTTATGCCCCCAAATTTTAGATCAGCCTCATATCTGACTGCAGGGAACAGTGCTGCAACCGTGAGGCAGACAGGGGCAAGGACACTGTGACCAAACGAGAGGGAGCACAGCCCCCACAGCATGTGCTGAAGGGCTCCAGCAGTCATTTGTCCTGTCCCCACAGCTCTCAAAGGCAAGTGTCATCACAGCAAGTGGCCCACGGGGTGCTCCAAACCCAGAACCAGCTCCAAACCTCCGTACGAGGGAAGCAAAGGGACCATCTGCTGGGACTTGCTGGTCACTGTGCTCACCCAGTCCTGGCTGCTGACCCTCCTCCTTCCCCTAACAACCCAGCAGGACCTGCTCAGTTCAACCCAAGGGACAGACCAGTCAGTGCTTTCAAGACCAAGTGGCAACTGTGAGCCCAGCCAGAAGAGAGTGGACATTTTTCGTTGAAAAGGAACAATTTTTCTTGAAAGAGCATCAAGTGGAAGTAGGAGCTGTCCTTTCACCTGTCCTGCCCACCTTTTAGTCACCAGAAAAAAAGGCACTTTTCAGCACCTCCCCTTCTCATACTGGCAACCCAAAGGAGGCAGATGAATCTAGAATATATCCTGGAATAACTTGTATCTTGCCACTGACTAACCAACTGTCTAATCTTTTAGAAGTCACAAATCAGAGCAGATGAGTCCACCCTTCCTCTCTGAAAATCACTTTTAAAATAATCAAGCTTGGTGCTGCATTTCCATCACTGACAGTATTTTCCTCAAATGGACTGTCCCACACATTCTTCCAGTCAGCCCTGTTGAGTAACATCAAAATTCACCATGAAGTTTCTTCTGATTCTCCATCACCAACTATAACAATTTTGCAATTGGAAGCCAGCTAACAATTTTGTTGGAATGCAGGGTCTGAAACAAAAGCCAGTTTGTTGTCCTCTAATTGCATTTCCTCTGCAGGACTGACAAGGTTAACAGCAATATTCTCTCATGTTAGTGGGAAAGTTAAGCAAAAATGATACTGAATGCATGCGAGGAACCCATCAAGTGATTGAAAAGGTGCGTTCTGATGCAGATCCTTTTCGCAAGGCAGAAAAGCATTTAAAACTAATTCAGCTACCACAGTTTTCTACTTCCAGCTTGGAAAAGACAAACCTCACTGTGTAAATATAAAGCTGGTGAGGTAAAAGACAGTGTAAGGAAAAAAAAAAACAACAACAACAAAAAAATCCATGAGCATCTATGGAGACTGGTGCTGGATTCACCCCAGGGGCCTATGCCAATGCCAAGGGCAGATACTGCAAGGCAAGATAGCTTGTCCTGCAAGCTCCCATCATGACAACAAAGGGGAAAGATCTCATGAGCCAAGATATGGAGTCTCAGATGTAATCTTGGCACTAGGAACAAATCGAACACCCATCCAGGTAAGATGAAAATCTCTGTTCTATATCCCTGACTCTATCTTAAAGACAAACTACTATGATATTCAAGAAAATACTTTGGTCTGTATTTTTTCTTGATTTTGCTGCATTTCAGTATGTCCATGCTCTAAAACAGAACCATGAGTCTCATCTGGCCTAAGTCCAAATAAATGTACAGATCTCATGCCTCACACCTCTTCAGAAAGCATTAGAAGGTAAGTGAAGTTTTCAGGAATAACAGCAGTGCCAAGTCAGACACTGATCCTGATAACCTACTATAAAGATTAAAATGTTTTCTCAGCTGATCAGCTTGCGGGGTATTTTGAATTCCATTTAAATGATATTCTGATCATTTAAGCTCAAACATCACAGATATTGACAGTCTTAAATCTAAGAAATATTGCCTATCACAGGTGCCATGTAGGAATTCCTTGTGCAGAGATCCTGACTTATGCATTCTCCCATCTCCTACCTCTGTTTGTCAAGCAATAGCAAGCAGTGTCTCATTTTTTCCCTGCTTTATTTTTAAACTGCTTTCAAAGTGACCTTAAAGCAATTTGAAAATGATGGTCCCATTAAGTTAGAAACACCAATATTTATGCAAAACAAGTAGTTATATCTGACAAGGGTGAGCTGTACAGTCACGTCACAGAAGCCCTTTCAGAAATTTCTCAATAAAACATTGTTAAAAAGCAACAAATTGTTCCCAGAAATTCAAGGAAATAATGATAAAAATGCATGTTTTGCTGGCTTGCTCCCTAGGTAGTCAATGACCTTGGGAATGAAGACTGAAATTCCCTCTTTTCTCTGAAAGGAATATGTTTTGGACCAGAGAAGTCCTGGCTGTCACTATTCTGGAACAACAGACAAAAAATGTCTGTAAGTACTTGCAATTATTTTGCTTTTGGATTCCAGGCTTGGATTTCTCCTGAAGATTAACAAACATTTCCTGCAGATGAAGGGGAAGCCTCCCTCACTCAGCAGGTTTGGGGGCTGCACTTCTGCTATATGGTTATGATCACAGCCACAAAGCTGCATGACACCCAGTTCCTCTGCAAGGTTTTCTGTCTGGGTAATATTTTGGGACAAAATACAGCCCCTGCACAAGTCCCTGGAATCACATACTCACCACTCAAAGTCTCCTTGGCCACAGACACACGGTTCAGACACCACAGTTTGGGAATAGTCCCGACCAAGGGAACACTGGGCTCCAGGCTTGCGTTTTTTATAGATCTTCCTCTCTCCCATGACACAAGGCTCCCCCTTCATTAGACAAGGAACAAGAGGAGAAACACAGTTGTAGTGGCAGCTGGGTGGAGCATTAAATGGAGCATTTTTTCAAAAGACACAAAAGGCAATGAAAACAAGCATTTACCACTGGGAGGGTGGGAGTTAGTGTCCAGCTCTCTTTTGTGGCTCTGCAAAATCAAAAGTCTCCTTGGGAGGACTCATGAGCACAGTGTGTTCAGCATTGAGTTGGGATGCTAATGACAATGTGCCCAAAATGCCTGGATGCCCAAGCCATCACACCCACTTATGCCACGTTTCAGAAGGTATCCACCAATATCTAGTCCTACGAATTATCCTGAAAAGACAATGTGGGTGTACAACAGGGTTTCTTCCATCTGTCAGAGAAAATCTTCTGCAGAAGTAAGTGTCCAGGCCTGAATCCCAGGGCAGGGGACAAAGTCCAGGTGTGGAACACAGAACTGAACTCCCTTGCTATTTCTGTGATAGAGCTGGCTTTGTTATAGACAATTCTGATGGCATACTTCACTGGGTTTTTTGAATGCAAAGGTTTCCAAGAACACTACTGGGAGTAGCTAATCTAAAAGAAATATTTGATATTTAGGTGAGTTGCTATAAACAGAATTTTCTATGATGCAGAAATAATTTGTCTGCATAGAAGTAAGAAAAAAGAATAACTAATTGAAATACTTCTCTTTCCCATTAACAGTGATTCCCAAGATTACTGAATGGTTACATATATTTCATCCCTTTTCTTTCATTTAAATTATTTTCATTTATTCAATTCTACGACTTCAATTATCTTATCCTTGCCAAATTAACCTTCATTTCTCATTCATGGATTTCATTCAGGAATGTCACAGTGCCAATGGCTCTGGCTCTAGTCATGTTGCCCAGCAGGGTGTGGGACATCATTCGGGTAGCCAGTAACCCATAAGTAATCTGCAGAGGTTATTGACCTCTCAGTTATAGTCGCTTCAGGACCTAAATACATCCAGCATGAAAATAAGCCACTCTACGAAAAGCAAAGCATGCTTCCTTGAGTAGAAATGAAATAATTTGGTTTTCTCTGGTGTCTTTTATTCAAGAGCTTTCCAGGTTCACAGGTTTTACAGATATTCAAGAGTTTTACAGATACCTGCAGGACCTGCAGGATGAATAAATGTTTTTATTTTCATTTTTCAGTAGGGGAAATAAGAGGCAAACTGAAACAATTATTTTCATGAGTCACTGACAAGAGCTATAAAGAATTTAGTGTCATCTACAATTCAATCATAAGGTGTGGTTTTACACTGCACTAAGCATTGAGGCCAAAAAGATCCAGCTGGTGCAATGGATTATTTTCATAAAAATAGAAGGTAATCTCCTGAACTTGCCCATAGATGCCTGGCCCCATGTTTATTCATGCACATTCTTCAAGAGAAGCAAAAAAATCCATATGCTTTGCTGTAAAGAACAACTGCATTCCGGCAACACAGAGTAGGGGAAAAGGAACCCCCATCAATGCCCTCCTACAGAGTGGGGATACCTGATTGTGCAGATGCCAGGTTTGGTAGTCATCCTTGGTACACCTGCGGCTGAAGAGAGACTTGTAATCCACCTTGACCAGCTGCCACTCAGATCGGAGACTGAAGTGCCCAAAAACTCTGAGCATGGGAGACAAAACAAAAGAACCAGAGTCAGCCAGACTCATACTGCCATTAAGCAAATAACGTCTCATGAATCTCAGCTGCAGAAACTGATACAGCCTTGGAGCTTTATGCCAGAAAACAGTATTCAGTCATGAATAATAATTTCCTCTTCTTACAACATCCCAGGACTGTTTAGCCTTTTCCTGACACCTCGTACACAGCCTGCGTTGGAAGGTCTTCCCCTGACCCCAGCACCCAGCAAAATGGAACGCAAGTCTAATCACCCTTATTGTGAGGTTTAGACGGCAGAGAATTTTTTTTTCATTATTCCAGGTCTTTCACTAATCTACATTTTTACCCAAGCCACTTATGAGATTAAGTTTTTTTTGTTTTAATTATTCCAGACTAACAAAGAAAGAGGGAGAAAGACAAGACTTACAGATTTTCCTGTGAAATCAAAAGAGAAGCAGAAAACAAAACTTCCACACGCTGAGCATAATTCAGAACCTGCTGTGTCCCCAGTGTGCTGCCATCCTTTACTCTAGTTCATCTTGGTTTACACTGTAGTCATACAGAGCTTTGTAATCATTGTCGGCTTTACTCTCCCCCCACTCCTTCTGTAGTCGGCACCAAAATTGCCCTGCATTGTGCTGTTCTCCACAAAACAATGACCACCCAGGAATCAGTCATACTCTCCCCTGGAAAGCTGTCTCAGCTCATGGGGATCAGGGAGAGAAAGGTGGGTGGGGGATATCTGAGAGTCTGAAGTGGTGAGTTTGCTGTGGACACCAGTCCATATCCAAGCTCTGCCTCACAGAAAAGCTCTATGAAGCTGACAAGTGGGAAGGATACGATACAAGAAGAACCTGTGCCAAATGCTGTCGGGAACAAGTGGCTCAGGTTAGAAGTGAGCAACTGGGGAAGGAAGGACTTGTCTGGGAGAATGGATTTATTAGGTAGGTTGTTACTGGCTCTCCAGAACAATTCTTACTGATTGTGGGGTATTAGTGATAGCAAACACCACAGCATTCAGGCCAAGCTACAGGAGAAGCTGCAATTCCTGTTCCTTAGCATAGAAGACACATCCTGGACCAAGATAAACCCATGGAAACCAAAGCGGTATAGGGTGCCAGAGCACTCGTTGGGAGCAGGAGGGAGAAGGGAGGAACGGGAACAAGCATGGTGGGGGGATGCAGAAAGCCTCCAAAACTGTACTCAATAGGAATTCTAACTGCAGTTCCCCTCCCCACTTTTCCTTGGCACTGCATACATCCCATCAGCTTTTACGTTACAACTGCTTTCAGAACATACAATCTTGTTTGTGCTGCATGACTGAAACATCAGTCCCTGCAAAGCAGCAATGCAGCAGGCAGAAATCATTTAGTCCAGCAGATTCATACCAGTTTAGGATTTGATCTGGGTGCTTATTGCATGGAAAACACAGCAAAAGGAAGAGAGAACATGATCAAACACAAACATCGGCCTAAACTCAGAAGACGACAGGGTTGGAGAAATCCAACACTTTGGCAAGTTAATGCATCTAAAAGGAGAATCTTGCTCCTCAGATTGTCCCTTAGCTAAATGTCCATCAGGAGAGCAAAAGGTTTATTCATGTTTTACAAAAATCACCAGGATTACTTGATTTCAAAATGTATTTTAAAAAGCTTAAAAAAATTCTTTCTGACATTGAAATTCTTCCATGATAGTTAATGAAAAAAAACCAAGGTTTTCTAGGCGGAAGGCAACATATTAGCATTCCAAAAGCACAGAACATTAGATACTCTTTAATTAAATGATTTCAAAGAAGATCTTTGTGTATAATTGCTATAATTTAGATGGAAACAATACTACACTAAATGTAATTAGAGGAGTGTGAACAGAGAGGGATGTTTTCCTCTGCACTGCAGAAATGGTTCTAGGTCACCTGATTCCTAAAGTAGTACTTCCCTACCCCACCCTCCCCTTTCTAATAAAAAGCTCCTTAAGGCTAATCAATCACTGTGGAAGAGGCTTCAGAGATAAGAGCTGCAGAGAAGCCAACAAGCACCTGCACCCTGTGAGCACTGCTCACCAGGACCAAATGCTACCTACAGCATGGCTTCATTGGCCAACATCATGGAGGTCACTCTACAGTTCAAGATGACTTTGTCGTGCATTTGAAACTTTTATCAGTTTCTATAAGCAAACACAAGGAATGGAGAAGAGTGCTATGTGATCTGTGGGGTTCCAAGGGTCCCACAAGCAGCTTTCCTCGGAAAGTGATGAAAACCTTCATTATTTGTGAAATTAAAAATGAGCAAAACAATCAATCACAGGGCACAAACCCTGACTGAACAAAACCAGGTATTGCAGCTGAACCCTGCTTTCAGAGTTTCTTGTTGAGTTTTGTGGACTAAATCACTGGTTGTTTTTACACAGTGGCCAAGGTGCATGCACGTGACCCCTCATGCCATATCTCTTTTGAGGTGGCCGGGTCCAATGGAGGGTTGAGCAGACAGCAAAGAGCTGCAACATTTTAAAAATTATGGTGTCCAGCTATCAATAAGTGCTTGACACTAAATCCTCCAGTTCCTACATATCGGTTTCCATATCAAGTGCAAAGAGACAAACAAGCCCCAAAGAAAGAGACGCAAAAAGAGATTGGTGGGACTTAATTTTTCCCTGCTCAACTGGTGAGTCCTCACATTGCTTTGAAAATACCACCTCATTCAACTTACCCATTCCCATGTGCCTTCGTTTTTCATTTACATTGTCTGGCCACTAAATAAGGGAGGTGTAATTTTTTAATAAACATAGCTAAACTATCAAGATAATATAGGGAGGAAGGAAATAAAGTACTATAAATTTTGCCTCAATAACTTTGTCTGCCATGGTCGAACTGAAAGCTCTTAATTGCTTCTTGCAAGGATACAAAACAGGAGAGCTGGGTTTTCAAGGTCCAGATTTGAGAAGCCAACAAAGAAGGTATATTTTGATTTTTCCATATAAGCAGTCTGATCTGGAAGTCCTTGAGAAGCACTAAATACAAGAGTCTAGATGGTATTTAGATAGAGTCGGTTTTCTGACTAAGCTCAATTTAACAAAGGTTCTCCAATCTAAGACATAGAATGGCAATTTCCTGGCTTTAAACTGCATAGATTTTGTTCTATCCCTCTCAGTAAGCAGTCACAACTCCACATAAAATCTTAGCTAATAGAACAGCATCTTCTCAACTGGCTCTATGCATAGCTCACAGTAAAATCATTGCTAAGAAAACAGAAAATGCTTCCTAATCCCTTCTTTGGAGAAACAAGGCAAGGCTTTTATTGCCAGGGCTGGATGTCATTAATTTGCAGAAAAACTATTAGGAACATGGAAATCAATTCTGAAATGCTTACAGTTTCATGATGGAGTCATTTTAGAAATGATCATTGGTAATGCTGCTATAATTATATCTTTCATTAATTTTTTAAATACACAGTAACTTACAAATGCTGACTGGATAACCTTGTACAGGAATTCTTTAAAAGGCTTTTTACATTTATATAGTGCTCTCTTCTCAAATTGCAGTTCTTTTGCCTTATCATTCCTTGTATTGTTGATAGCTATGCTTTTTACGTAATTCAATACTGCTCATTCCTGTCAGGTCAACAGAATGAATTGAGGGTCACAAGATAACAACTCACCTGCCTCTGATCCATGGGTTCAATCCCTGTCCCTGCTCATGGTATGAGAAACAGACCTTCTCAAGTAATAGCTCCCACAGCAAAGGTATCGGATCTGTATCCATGAGGATCTATTCCTGTTGGCAGTTTCAGACGAGCTGCCCAGGCATGAAAATGTAAATTCGCATGCCTAAATCAAGTCCTCTTCTATCACTTCTGAAGTAAATTGGTAGGACATCATATGGAGCAAGCAAGCACTGAAGCTGCCTGTATTTGGCTGGTCTGGTCTGGATAAAGACTTTTGCCTTCACCAGTCATCCCAGTTCCTCTGTGTGCAACACCTGCTGTCCTCGGGTGTGCCCAGCACTGAGACAGAGCACTGAAGATGCCAAGGAAGAAAGAAGCTGGTAAGGTAATCCTCACTACACTCAACACGAAAAGTACCCTCCTTTCTGAAGCATTTTTCCGTCACTGGACATCGACAAGGTGAGAGACATGAAAAGGTTGGGAGTTTTTTTGCTTTTCTCAAAGTACCTTGGGGAACTCTGAAGCCAGATTTTGACAGGATTAGGCCCCACAGAATAGACTGTAAGCATTTTTAATATCTAAAAATAAAATAAAAGCAAAAAAAAATAGACTTAGTAGACAGCATCTTTTGAGATGAACTACACAAGCAGATGGATGGATCAACAGAAAAATAAAGCCAGAACTACGGAAAGAGAGCCAAACATATACTTTAATTGATAATACTGAGAGAAAAGGTAATTGCAGTGTCATCATAAATTGACTGTTTCATTTAGAAAGGCCTGAAACCAACCTTGATTTTTATTTCCTTTTATTGTAGAAGAAAAATGTTTGCAGAGGAAGTGTCTTAGCAAGCAAAAATTCCCCAATAGTAAAATCACCCAAATTAGTGAATACTTCAGCCGACCTAAATCTGTGCTTTTGTGGTGGGAATGTAGAAAGGAATAAAAGTCAAGTAAGATCACCATCTGATTTCAGTTAAAATCCCTATTTATTTACACCTGTGCATCTAACAGGAGGTGCCAGAAGTGGATATTTAATGGGCAAACCCAAGAAGCACAATCTGGAAGAATCATCTCCTGGCAGGAAAACAACCATGTGTTGTTTTGGGTTTTGGCTTGGTTTTTGGTTTGTTTTTTTTTTCTGCTCCCTGGAGAGGAAGATCTCTCACTGAAACCAGAGGAAGTCCCAAAGCTGAAGTAGAGAATAGTTAATTTAGCACAACTGAAGGTGCTCATTCTCTTTCTGATGTCCAGCAAAGGCAGCACATGTTGCTACTGCTGTGATCTTAACAGATAGCCAGGCATCCAAGAAGACCATATATTCCAAGCAAATATCTCCAGTGCTGTTTCATGAGCAGTGTTTGGTCAAAGCCACTGTGGTAGGGGCATAGCACAGATTGGAGCGTTCCTCCCTCCAAACAGCTTTGATAGGTGTTGAATGGGTGGACTCAGAGTTACCCAGGGTAGGCCCCTGCAGCATCAGCTTGGACCTACCCCTGTAGAGGTCAAGGACCAGAGCTATTCAAATTTCGCTGGTCTGCTCTCACGAACTCTAAAGGCATTTAACATTTTGGGTACTCTGCATAGACATGGACCTGAGTGGTGGCCAGAGAGAGCCTGCACATGCCTAAGAGCCTGTATTCCCACTCCTGTGGCTCTTGGCAAGCTAGGAGGATGAAGTTCTCTTGCAAGACCATTTCTGGCACCTACACAACCAGCACTGAGGGGGGCGTAAGAAGCCTTGCCAGAACAGAGTCGGGGTTTGCTGTTGGTTATTGTACTTCCTATCCCAGGGCTCCATGGTCCAGGAGAACTGACTAGTTCAGTGATAGCACGACATGAATATACGGAGGCAACACAAACCAGTTGCTGCTATTTCCTCTGATCCAGAGAGCTGGGTAACATGGACCTGAAGCACGGAGATGGTCTGGAAGAAACTGTCAAGATTCACCCAAACTCACTAGCTCTAGCTGGGAACAGACTGTGTCCCTGCACAAGGTTCTTTCACATTCATAACTGACTTGATTTGTCTTGGATTTTTTTCTCCCCACAAATCAGGCTACCCCAGTCCCACATTTCCTGGGAAATTGTGAGCCTATGCTAGAGTAGCCGGCTCAGTGAACACTTACAGAACGTCTGGGTACGTAGATGTACCTCCATCACTTGTTGACATTTATAGCTTTTGAGTCAATGAAAGAAAATGCTGACAATTTCACATAAAGAAGAGGGCCTGTTATGAAATCAGGATCTGAATCCATCTCTGTGTAAGGAAGTAGCAGTAAACTGAGGCAAACTCCTGTGTGCAGGCTGAGCTGTCAGGGCCAAAACCACACGAGAAGCAATGGAACAGTTGCAAGTTGTGCTGGTGGGGCCAGATTTCATGAATAGGTAGTGACAGACGAGCTATTTCTCCATGAATTAAACATAAATCATGACTTTAGAGAAAACCAAATGGGCTGTGTAATCTCCCGATTTTTTTTATTAGGATTTAGATGGAATTAGCGTTAAAGGAGGTCACTAGTTACAAGGAAATTGGATAGAAAGGAACTGAGACAAGGAAGTGGAACTTAATTGAAAGAGACAGAAATCAGCAATTAGGGAGAGTGGGAGAGGGAGAGTTACACTGTCTCACGCCTGGCAAGATGATGCAGGGAGTAAGAGACTGGAAACAAAGGAAACATAAAAAATGAAAGATGACACTGGAAAGGCAGGCAATTGCCAACAAAAAACACTGTCTAATTTTTTTCCTAAACAATAAATATGGTTTCTAAGAGCCACTTTGGAACTTTTAATTCAGTTGCTTTTGGCTGACCTGTCAACTACGAAGAGTAGCCTGAGGGCAATGGGTGATGATTCAGAGCTGCTGAACTTCTGTCTGTGGACCAAAAAAAAGAAAAATAACTGATTTTTTCTTCTAGAGAGAAGAGATGCATTTTCTTCCAAATAGAATATACCATCCATTTGGATCTAGATTTTCAGCTGGTGAAAATTAGTTTAATTTAGGCCATCTAAATAGACCCTCTCAGATATCAGGCCTTCCACTGATACTATTCAGAGGGAGAAAAAACAACAGCAGTGAAACTATCCAGAATGTACCAACACCAGACAGCAGCCTGCATGAGGACAAATTTGTTCAAGAAAATCTTGGTCTGTATTCTATTTCCCAAGGAGAAGGGTCAAAGAATTTCACAGAATTTCTCATGCATATTAAATCTGAGAGATGTGGTTTATTTCCTCTGAAACTGAATGTCATGACATCAAGGTTTCCCACAAGAGAGAAATTCAAAGTGTTGGCCACCAGCAATCCATACTGAACTGCTGATGAAAAGCTGCACCACTGCCAGATTTCAGGTCAGGAGGGAGAGAGAAGATGGGGCAGGCAAAGAGTTTCTGTGAAAACAGACCAAAACCAAATCTTTCCAATAAAAATCGTACAGTACAGTCATGGCAGATCCTTTCCCTCAGCTTTGGAAAACAGTCCTGGTATTATTCATCAGCTCAATGGGCACTTCCTTTAAAGAGCTAGCAGAAGAGGAAAACCACTCCAAATGACATGGTACAGCATGATCTTTCAGTCAGCAAGTAATGCCAAGTGCAATTAGTAAGTAATCTGCAGAACGTATAATTACAAAGCAGCCCTACAGTTTGGACTCAATTTCTCCCTTAGCTGCACAAACACTTCATAAGGCAATGGGGGAGACAGGAATTCTTTTGCTATTATTTTTTCAAATAGAAAGTGCTATCAAAATAAGAACGTACCGAATGACAAACCAAACCTTTTGAAATCTGGTCTCTAAAAAATTTATTACCAATGTTCTCAAACTACTTTACATGACAATTGCTTCAAAAGAAATCCCAGCAACATGAAAGAGAGTATGAGACACCTAGGAAGGGGGATGGGAAAGCATATTAATTTTTAATGCTGTTTTTCAGAAGTGTTCTTTCTCTTCTTCGAAGCACTCATGAAAGACAACCAGTTTCTGACAGCTTTGAAACCTGAAGATGCTGCCACGCTAGAAAAGATACTGGCAGGTATCAGCAATCTGAGTGTTTCATCCCCTTATGGGTCTGTGGTCTCAGCAGAGGCAGGTGCTGCTGCTGCTTTGCCAGAAGCTGGATAACACAGCACATGCAGTCATTTCAATCTTTCATCCAATGAATCAGCAGATTTCCAACCAGAGATGTCCAATACAAATGTGGAAGCCATTCCTCAGAATATGTAAGCTCCAAACACATGTGACAGGTGAAGCATGGTGATGAGCTTTGCCTGGATATCGGAGAAGAAGGCTCAGAAGAGGGCAGCTCTGGAGAGCTGCTTTCCAGCACCCATTCCATTCAGTGATCAAAAATCTGTTAGAGTGAATTCTGCAGCCAACCTAACACTGAACATTCAAGCTCCCAGAAAAGTTGGTGTGCTGTGCCACCCTTTTCCTTGTGCAGGATCAGGGAGAGATTAAGCTGGAAAGGTGCTAAGGCTGCGTAGTTTCTCAATCCCCTGAGGGCTTGGTGGGATCAGGGCACCAGAATAGTTCACATCTTGCTCTAACAGAAAGGTAAAGACTCAGGAATGCACGTGTACACAGCATCCTGCCCCTTTCTGTGCACCCCCCACCAGGCCTGAGTGTTTCATACAGCCCAGCCCACCTGCGAAACAGGAGGACAGCACAGGGCCAAGATCCCTCTGTCCTTACTTCGCAGCACGAGAAACAAAGCACATCAGCCTCTAGATGAGAATAACTGGATTGTATTGCCATCAGGCAAAACTTGTTCTTTTATCTAGGGAAAAGAAATCATCTATCAGCCTGCTGTTCATTCTGGCTCCTTCTGCAAGGGCTTCTTTCTTTTATTCACTTCAGCGAATTCCAGTCTCGAGTGAACACACCTTTCTCTAATCCTCCTCCCTGCATACGTTCACCTCTCCATTCCTCCTGTCCCAGCACAACAGACATGACTCAGCATCCCCTTCCCCCGAAGGAAGGGGAAAAGTCTGCACAGTGGGACACCCATCTGGGATTCAGGAGACCTGCATTACTGCCAAGCTCTCCCAATGACAGCCTGCTGAGTGACTGACCATGGACATGTCCTTTGTTCTCCCTCAATCTCCCTACCAGCACAATACAACTAATGCTGTTGACTTTTTTAGCATAATATTTGATGTACTGTCCGTAAATAGCACCTGACTCCAGTGGCAGTGATGTTTGCCCCAGGAAGTCAAAGACAGGCAATACGTGCCACAGAGCACAATGCCTTCTCCATGCGTTATGGCTTCTGCCAGGAATCTTACGAGTACATGGTGCAACTGCTGGGAACTGGTCTTGGGTCACAGACACCCTTTTCCTAAAGCCAAATAAATCACACGGTGCTGTCTGAGAAAGATTACTCTAAATAGATGTTCTCATCACCTGATTTGTCTTTTCAGGTGCCACAGAAAGACCTCGGCTCATACTGCAAGTATTACCAGCACAATCAATATTGTGCCTCTTGTGGACTGTTCAGGTGAATTCATGCAGAGATCCAAAGGCTAAAACACAGACTACTCCTCTGGCAGAGAGCGACATGGGAGGAGGAAGTGACACTGATTAATCTGTGGTCATTAATAATGTTTTTAAATCTTCCAAACAAAGATAATGATATGGGTAATCAACTGTCTTACTCCAGGGTATAAACTGATCATCTGCTGGGATAAAATGGGAATTCCTATAACACACATTTTCTTGTCCATTGTAAAGTCACTTGATGCCATTAGCAGATTGATCATTTTCTCACAAAGTCCAAGCTATTCATTACTTCCAGAAGGTTTTGAAATTAGATCAGATGATACAGGAATGCAGCTCACTATAGCAAATGCCAATATCTTCTCAATCATTTTGGTTTCCTTACTTAATTTTTTGTTGTCAGATCAAGTTCCAAATTTTACTTCTCTCTCTGTGTGCAGTCATTATTTTCACAGATTCATTTTAATTTCATGGATGCTATTCTGAAGAGTCCTCATATAGGTTTGTGCACTGCAGTCTGCACAGTCCCCCAAGAGAGGACAGAGAACTGAACTCACAAGGACACATCAGAGCCTTGAAGAAAAATCCACAGCCAGCAACAATGCCAGTCATGCCACAAACAGATATTACAATGAACAGAAGAAAGGAAAACTGAAAAGTGAGATAAAACCACAGTAGGGGCAAGAATTAAAACCTAACAGTCCTTTCTAGTATCTAATGGTACCCATGCAATTTGGATAAACCAGGCTTTGAAACCCTCTCTCTAATCTTTAAAAAAATTCTGCAGTTTTGGTAGCCCTGAGAGAATTCACAGGCTGGATGGACAGCCTTGGTTCCCAGAGGAAGTGAAGGTAAATAAGGACAGAGTTCAGAATCTTTCAGCACAACAGCTCCCATACATGATCCTGTCTCATTTTCTGCACCGGAAGCTGCAAACTGGGTTTAGCTTTCTAGAGAACTCTGATGAAATCTTTCTTCCAGAGTCCCTCTTTGCTAAATTTCTGTGTGGCTCAGCAGCAAAGTTGTAGAAGATCTATGTTTTGTTCAGACAGCTTCTTCCTCTTTCTCGCAGAGTGAAGTGAAAAGAGGCCAGACTGATGTCAGGAAAGTTTACAGGCACCTGTGGGCCATGGGAATTGAGGAACAGCATGATTCTTTTCTCCCCACACATTGTACAAGAGCCTCAGTCGCTTCTAGGAAAAACAACCTCATGGTGTTTTGTCATCCACTCACATCTGCTCTCATTTGCTGAGGTTGCTAAGCAGGGGTGCTGGCTGTGGAGGGCAGAGCCTGACCCCAGGGGGAGAATGCCAGCTCCTCTGACCACATCTCAGCAAAGGTGCTATTTTTTATCACTGGTTTCACCTTAGTTTTTCTCAGGACACCCACTCAGAGGTGGCAGACCCATGGTTCCCCACCCCTAGGCAAAGAATGTTTCAAGGACACTGTGTCAGGTTGTAATTTTCTTTCCTGTATTTGCTTTTAAATTTAACAGCAAGACCTGAGCAAAAGGCAGAGGATGTTGCCTTGCTTGAAGAGCCAAGATGATAAACACCTTATCAGAAAAAGACAGGAAAATGACTCTTGGCTTCCATGTAACTTTGAACTCAGTGGGATCTTGGGCCTGGGACCTGTTGCCCCTTTCTCCTACTCAGTTTGCTAAATCTCTGCTGAGTGTGGCTCAGAACCTGTCCACATTGCCTTCATACCTGTATCTACTTTGCTGATGTCTTCCACAGGTCAGTCAGTTCTTCAGGATAAGAGTAACTCATGGAATTCCTGGCCGCAGGATAAGGTGACTGCTAAAAACTTTTTGAAAGTATTTAGAGGGAAAACCCTCAAAAATAGGAAAACTCATGAATATCTTAGAAATACAAAGAATACCATGTTTGGTCAAGAAAGTACGTTATTTGTAAATCTCTATGAATGTGAGAAGTATATAAGATAATCATATTTTTAGTATAATTTAGCATAATATATATATATATTTTAGCATGCTCTACTTGCCATTGTTGGAACATGGAACTGAAATAGAGGGACCTCTGGTCTGTCACAGTACGGCCTGTGCTCTTAATACTTTCTTTCTCACCTCAAGCCTCCCCTGGCACTCATCTCACCTTCTCCAACATCTCTCAATTACTTATTCATTCTGCCTCACTCTTCTGCCACCCAGTGATGGATTGCCAGTAATTTTATGGGTCTCCTGGAAAAAAAAACTACTCCCACTTCATTTCTGGTAAAGCTGCATGGCCACATAAACAAGAAGGTGTTAGAAAGGGCCAGGACTCGTAACCTATTTATTTACAACCAGGAATATTCCCTAACACACATAGCCAAGGGTTGCAGTCACAGCAATGTTTATAGGTCAACTTTCAGCTCACTGAAAATATTAATGCTCAATTATGCATGCACACAAATAGAGAGATCATTAAGTTCACATAGGTAGAACTACATAGAAATTTATATACACACATGTGGGTGTGTCTACATAAATATTTATTTATCAGCACAGAGAAACTTAATGATCCCCATCTGTAAATGAGTGTCTGCACACATACACACATAATGAGTCTACTAAAACGATGCAGGGCGGTGAAGCAAAAAGGCTGTTTTTCTTAATATAGGTTTGGAGAGATGCTTAGCACAGGAGATGAAGTGGCAGGGGTAATAATTATGAGTCAGAGCTGGAACAACATGAAGCCCTCTTCTAGATCCATGAAAACATCTTGTCTGTGATTTGAATGGTACAAACTAGACTGGATATATCACAATTGACTATAATGGGAATACAGTGTGATTCCTTTCCCCTGTTGGACAACCTCAGGCAAGGAACATGCTGTGCCTATGGCTTGTCAGTCCAGAAGTGTTGGATCTGACTCGTCAGAACATGACATAATTAAAAGATACACCAGTCAACAGTGAGGGACACGGGACAGAAGTTAGAAACCTGTACATTTCAAAAAGGCTAGTGCATTCTAGGCATTCATTGCATCATCTGAGAACATGTCTAACCCACCACCCTTATGCCTTTGAGTTATTTTCCTAGAGGTCCCTGTGTTTTCTACAGCTGCTTTCCACAGCAATGTGGAAATGTGCACATAGCAACGTGCTTTGGTACAAAGCTCTACACCAAAGGAGCCAAACTGACCATCTTGTCAGATGAGAGAAGTGTCAAAACAGCAACAAAAGGAACTGCAGAAGAAGATGGTCAGCCAGGAATGGAAGAAGGACAGGGGATTCACTCTGGTTAGGTGGCAGCTCCAGGGCAGACCAGCACACACAGTCTCATGATACTTCCCTGAGCATCACAAAACCACATTCCTAACAGAGCCCACCCAGCTTGCAAGGAAATAATTCATTGTTGCAGCATTATAGCCATACAAAATTACAAAATCATAGAATAATTTAGGTTGGAACAGATCCCTGCAAGACATCCTGTCCAACCCCCCCACTAGAATCAGCTCTCAATTCAAAGTACTCTGAGATATTCAGAATCATATAAAGTCCCTTCATTACTGATGTTACCATACTGACAAGTTCTTTAGGACTGTTTAGGACAAGCATACACAGCACAAAGCACAGAGGGTCCAAAAAGCCTAGGATACTCCTACAATAAAGACAGGTATGGAAAATGCTCACTTAAATAGCTATGAAGTGGTATGAAATTGTGTGCCAAAACGGTTGCTGCTTTCTACAGCCCACAGAGCCCCTCACAGCATGTGGCACAAAATGAAGGTTGGGAAAGTCATTCTACTGATATATTGATTTTAATAAAATAGTATTATGAAAATACTGTTAATAATGCAGTATTTTAATAATAGTTGGAGTACAATGACTATGTAATACACATTCCCCTCAGAATATTATTTTTTTTTAAATAGGTGAGCACAGACCACTTTGATGCAAATCTACGGAAGAACTTTTTTCTAATAGGAATCAGCCGAGACCACTAGATGAGGTATTTTGCATTTTCCAGGAGGAAAGACAAACCTTTAAAAGCCACTAACGCACCCAGTTTGGCAGTACACAAATATGACCACAGCCTTGGTCCCTCTGCCTCAGCGCTGCTTCAAGTCTAAGAGCTCCCACCGACCCCACGATCAGCTGGGGGATCCTAATCCCAAACTGCTGTGGTCCTCCCATCAGCTTCTTGAAATCTTTGGGATTTCTACCCACAAACACGAATTCCATAAACCTCCAAACCACCATGTGTTATCTTGGTTCAGAGGGTGGCAAGTAGCAATAGAAAGGCATTGACTTCTTCTCAGCCAAAGCTTACACAAGCTCAGCATCACCCTACACTGCCCTTATAGATGAGTTCACTAAAATTCTAATTGGGAGAAATACCAAAGTGTTCTGTATAGAAATGGTTTGCATACAGCTTTATAAATGGGCTCTTTCCTCCTCAGTTCCTTTAATTCTGTGGATAGAAATTTCTCTAAACATTCATTGCAAGTGTCATGTGAAATTTCATTGTATGGCTTTTACAGACCCTTAAGAATGGTTTTAAAAACTGCTAATGATGACAGTAATAATAAAGACAACACCAATAACAATAGCAATGGCAATAATAATGGTAATATGCCTGCAAAGATTTCAAAAGAAAAAGCTCTCAATAAAACTAATACACAATATTCAGGAAGATAACTCACTTCCTACATTCGCCCCCAGAAGACTACAGAGATATAAATAACAATAACCTGAGATTTACAATGCATATTTCATCTCAGAAGAAAACTGCATTGATTTATAAAGTAAATGGCCTAAATCCACAGCTAGTTGCAACTGATTAGCTCCATTGATTTCAATGAAGGTGCTGATGTGCAGATTTGTGTGAGCTCGGATTGGTCTCTCTGCACGTGTGTGTGCATGTGTCTGCACATGTGTGCGGCTGGGAAGTGACACACATTGCATAAAGAATTTCACAGAAAAATGCCATACTAACCAACACAGAAAGTTACACATTATCATTGCATTTGGAGAAAAAATGCACAGAGTGAACAGAATTGCAGGTTCTAATCTTTAACTGGGAATTGGCATATATATTTTCCCAACAGGATGCTCACAGCAGTTTTCTGAAAAGGCTAACAGGTATATCATATGCTGCTGAGTTTTGCTCTTTGCAAAAAACAGGGCAATGTTTACAGATAGCAAGGCAACAGATGCACAGATATATTCTTCTACACAAACAAGGACTCTGCCTTTTTGAAAAAGAAGCCAAAGCCATGGCATTGTTTTGGAATAAAGGAAAAGTCAGCAATGCTACCAGAACTGATACCACCTCTACTCTGATAAAATCTCAGCAGCTGTCTGTGACAGACACAGAGGCTGCCTTGTTTTGCTCCAGCACTGTTTGGGAATAAAACATAGGAGTGCTGCTGTGTAAAGCACAACCATAATTACTTAGCCTGTCCTTCCGAAGACAGTTTATCACAGGAGATATGGATGTGCTATACAGGAGTCGGCTATGCCTTCCTGAGTCCCTCAAGGCTACAGCACCAAAACATTTCTTCTGCCATGGCACAGATGGCACAGAAGCCAGTTTGAATGACCATTTGTGAGAAGAGCAAAATATGATTTTCCCCCAGCTCCTTTCTTGGAGCTGAGCTCAACTTCAAGTACAGACTGCTTCTCAACACACGGTCACTTCTGTTTGTGTAATGCTGAAATAGATCTGGGTTTTGAAAGGCTTAACACAAATCATGCAACACAGTCGGAATACAATCAAGTCAGTAGCAGAAACGTCCAAGACACACAACTATTACCCAGTCCAAACTTTCTCAAAAACTGATGACAAGCATACCCAGCAGTCTACTCTCAGTTTCTCACTACCTGTGACACCAGCAGTGAGCTCCACCTGTGCATTCATGCCATATAAATATGCACATGGACTGAAGCCTAGAAGAAAATAAACTTGACTTGAATCTCTTTTCTCTTGCAAGCAGTGAAAATGTGCAGGAACTTCAAGTGCAGATGCAGAAAAGCAGGAAAAGCGAATTGACTGCAAGATAAAACTCATAATTAATCTCCTGCCTCTGAACTGGAGTGATACAACAGTGTCTGATGTGATTAACCAAAGGCACTTCTTCATGCTACTGTAGATATTCGTCACAGGTGTGCCTCAGTCTAAGGCATCTTGGCCACCTTGCTTTCTGATGTTTTTCAGAAGGCTGTTTCAGCCAGTTCAAAGAAGCACAGGTGAGAAGGCATTTCTGAAAGCAATGAAGGCAGTGCATCTTGTCCTTGTTTTGTTCAGAATCCCAGTGCACAGCGCTCTGATCTGCTTTGTGCTAGAGGTCAGACAACTACTTGAAGATGCCTTTGAACTTAAAAACTTCCCTCTCCTGGTTGTTAAACTCAAACCCTGGCCTGTTCTTAGGCCAACAACACTCCACCAGTTCTACCAGCCTTACCCAGTGCTTCAGCACTCCTGGGAGGAGGAAGGTCCCAACACCACCAGTGCCGGTCCAGGCTCCTCCTTCCATGGGATGGGTGAATCATAGCATACTAAACCATACATAACAGGAAGGTTATTCTGAGCTCAGCTCTGCATATGCACCATGAGAACACTCAGCTTGAGCTAAAACCAGATGTATAGCCCACAATGCAGATAGCAAGCAACAAGGTTGGGGGATATTCATACCCACCAGAAATCTCAAACGAGAGTCATGCTGCACAACTGGAGCAAGCACAGAACTGGCATTAGGTACAACCATACAGATCTCCGACTTCTGAAGAGCACTGCAGTCCCTGGGCCATCAGATGCAAGGACTGCAATCTCAGCAGTAATTATGAGAAAGGACCTCTGGTTGTCACTAGATGCAACCTGACCAGGGCTACACCACTCTCCAGAGAAGCAGATTTATCTACTGCTCTGTGTGAACTCCCAAGCTACAGCGTGGGACCATTTCTCCTTGCTATAGCCCCTGTCACTACTGGAGAGAGTTTGGCTCCATCATCTATTTGCCACGTGATGCAAGAACATGCCAGCTGGGCCTGTGGCCTTCAGCAAAACCCACAAAACAGCACCATGCCTTCATGAAACACTGCACGTGTAGCTACATAATGCTGCACTGCACATCATGAGGTTACCAGGCACTTGGGGACCTCCATGCACCCCTTCTGCCATCACAACTTAAAATAGGAGCTGCTGTACTTACGTCATTATCTGGGTCTCTATGCCAGGGTCTACAAGGGATCCATCCACAAAAAGTGGTGTTGATGTGAAACTGTATTTAGTCCAGGATCTTCCCTCATCAAAACTCACCCTGGGATAGAAGCAGACAACATTTATACAAATAAAAAGACTTACTCTAGAGCAACTGCAGCAATTAAATGTTGGCTAAGGTCTGCAAGCTCCAGCAGCTGGATTTACAGACAAGCACCGATCTTTGCCATTTCCCAGCCCACTAAATTCATGCTCTTGATGTACTTCAAAAGATCAAAGCTTTAGAAAGCATAAACACTGGCAATAAGGACATGGATATACTTGATGCAGCTGCAGATCAGACCTCAAGGGATCAAGAGGCTTTGCCAAGACCTGTTTCTGGGTCTGGAATAGCACCTGGCATGAAGCACCACTTAGAGCATAAGCAATGCTGGCCTGAATGCATGAAAACTGCTTTCACCACCACAGGACATTTTGACCCATCCATGTGTCAATGCCATATAGCATTAGCTACAATCTCTCTAGCCCTATTAGTACTTAAAGTAAATTTGCCTTATTTGTGGGAGTGAGGAGTGTTGAATGTATGTGCACACATGCATCTGAGCATCTAGATCTGTCTGGGAGGCTCTTGGTCCTCCAAGCAGGTAGAACACTATCTGACAAGCCACCAGAGGACCAGGAGGCCACTGTAGTGTGTATTATAAACCATGGGTTACACCAGCCTCAGATCTCTGGTGTGCAAAGCCAAGGCTGGCAGTCACCATTCCCTAACTCTGCCCCTCATGTCACTTAGCAAGACACCTTCACCTGACTCAGAATGCACCTGTGCCAGAATAGGAAGTTAGCTTTACACTAAAGACAGAAGTCTGGGAGTACAACAGCACACAGAAAGATTATCTGCCCTAAATCTATTTATTTAAATGTATGTATCTTCCCATACACCTGTGCATTTTTATGCGTTCTGCTTGCATGCTTATCTCTCTAAATAGCATTTCAACTTCTGGGGAACAGCGTGCTTCATTAGCTTAGCTAAAGTTCTCTCAGCTTTTCAATTATCCACCCCTCTTTTCTCCAGCATGAAACTTATTGTACAATGTCTCAGCCTGAGAACTAACAGATTTACATGTACCCTTTAATCTATTCCACTCCTGCCCATAAAACAGGTGCCTACTGAGGCAATATGAAGCAAATTCCAAAGCCCCTAAGGGTACAATTTTGGAGGAAACCTGTTGGAGCTTATTGATAACAGATCTAAATCACTACTCATTTAATAGAGTGGGTGGGGCACTCGTAGTACTGCACATGCCATTTCAGGAGACTTAGTGTAAAAGGAGAGCATCTGAAATGAACCTCTGCAAACACAGGTGAACTGAGCTCTCAGCTCCTATGAAAAGTCAACCTGTGACCAAATCTTCCCCAATATGTAAGTGCAGGCACTTGTATTAATGTGCTTTTTATGTCCAAAGAGCCTTCACAATTAAAGACACAATTGAAACAGTTACACCTGGCTTGAATAATACAGTAACAATGGTTAATAGGTGACTTGCAGCTTTTTCAGTAAGTGGCTCACCTTTCACTCTTCCAGAGCTCAACCTGCTGCAGTGTGATGCACCCACTGCTGGTGACACCCACCCGTGGCTAACACACACTTCTCCTTCCTTGACTCATACTTGGTTTGGTCTAAAGACTGGGACATGGTCCTGATGTCCTCTTTCCTGAGGGCACTTTAGTTATAGCCATGACAACTGAGTTACCACCCCAACACATTCTAACCACAGACTGCAGTCTGCAGCTCATCTTTAGGAGTCTGCCCTGTTACTACTCTCCTCTGTATGTCCAGTTATGGAGCCAATATATCCTGTGGTTAACAGTCCACTATCACACCATGACTAAAGCAGTCATTTCTTTACTTCAGGTGGCAAAGAAATGTGCTCAAATGCAATATATTCAAACTTTTACAGAAATCTATGTTGCAGTCATCCCGGAATTATCTGTCAGATCAGAAACATAAATTCCAGAAGCTTTTTAAATTGAAAAAATAGCTGTTAATGTTCTCAAAGTACATCTCTGGACCGTGAGCTTGTAAACGGGTGAAGTCAACCTGTCTTGAGGTGTCCAGAATTGGAATGACTGTAATCTCACTGGAGGATTTTGTACAATAATGACTCAGGTAGAGGAGACCTTAACACCTCATCACTGCTGCCAAACACCATTGCTTTTTTTTCCTATTTGACTGAAGACCACATTTCCTGTTCTGCATGAAAAGTAATAGACATGCTTAGCACCATCAAGCTGAGAGACAGCTCAGTATTGTAGACAGGAAAACATCTTGTCTTTGAAAGCTATTTCTAATTCACTTCTGAACAACATTAGATGCTGGGTAGGTCAGTCCATTAGACATGCCCCTCTTTCAATCAAGCTCCGAGACTGAAGGTGATGCTAACACACCCATTTTCTGTAAACAGTATTAGTTCTGAATTTTAGAATGTTTAACTGCTGCAGGAGTCAGAGGGGCAAGAGCTAAGAAGAGGCTAATTTTCAGCAGTATCTTTAGTGCTTAGACTGTTATAACCCATTTATAGCAAAACAGTGTCTTCAACTGAGAAATCATTTTGCCCTATTTCACCTCCAACTCTAATCAGTTGCCACCACGGTATCTCTGGAAACTGATAGTCAAATACTAGAGGAGTTAGCAACATATCTCTGTTGTCCTTATCTATACCTACTGCCCTTTCCTCTCCCTCCCTTTATCTGTCCTACCAGATTAATGTTAAATTCTGTAAACAAAATGTAGAAACGAGAGACACATCCTCTCAGAAATGCCTGAAGCCCAAAGGATGGCTTATTACTTAGTGTATGTGTGTCTGTGGGAAAGAAACCCCACCTGGAGGCTCATAGTACATTACCAGTGCCAAGAGTAATTCATACATGTAGGTGATTATGTACAGAGTCATTATATTTATAAAATGGTGCAATAATCATTATATTCATCAATAAAACCACATTGATGGTAAAATATAGATAAGAATGACTTCATCTACTCATTTTATAGACACTGGCACCTTCTCAAAGTAGTGTTTCCTTACCACATGTGCCGGATGGGCACTGACGTGTGCTTCATGGCCACTAGTGCCCCTCCCCAGTCCAGAAACCAAACATTGTATTCCTCCTCGAAGATCTGCAAACAAATGAGGTACTGCATGAGTGCCCTACTGCACTGGAAAGAGAAGAGGCAGAAGAAGAATAGCAAAAGGCTCCATGCTTTCCTTCGCTGTGAAAAACATACCTGTCTCCAGGAATTGCCACCATCAGAAGAGATGAACACACCAACATCCGTGTAGGAAAGTTCAGAGCCAATATTGCCTGCAACACAAGTGTCAGACATTCTTGTATGGATGAACACACTAATGAAAATGTTAATTAAATTTATGACATTTAATGCTGGAAAATTAGAAATTTAAATAGGCTGATACTCTCCTGTTACCGTCATGGAATTCAACTAACCACATTATTGTGTCAATGCTATTTCAAAAAAGTTCTGGCTCTGGGAGGCAGCACAACTCAAGAAGGGTGTTCCCATCAGTGCCCAGGATATAGGAAAAGTCATACTGTCCATCACCTAATTTTCTTCCCTGACACTAGCAAAAGTGACCAACTGTTTTAGATGAGGCTGTAAGGAAAACCTGATGTGGGCAACCATACAGGTCAGTCTATAGGGATGTCCAGGTTCAAGAGGATAAATCTACTGTGCCAGTTCAAAGGTCTTAGTCCAGCATCTTATCATGAGTTAGAAACTGATTTAAAGGCAGCAGTACAGGTTTTGTATCATCATATTTTAGACACCAAAATGGAAACTCCAAATTTTCAAACAGGGATTTACAGACGGAGGCAAGGAAAGAGAGTAAAAAGGCAAGAATTTGGTTGTTATCACTTCATTCTGTCTTTCTATGCAAAGCTGTTCCATTATTTCCTTCATTCTCTCCCTCTAGCTTGAGCTGCATGCATTCAAACCTCACAAAATGTAACTCCCGAACAAGTCAAGAGGATTTAGCAGCTGTGCAATTAGATAATAAAACATAATTCTTCCATTTGCAAGAATCTAAACTCTGTCCTATACCAAGTGTCCGTTTCCAATCATTGCTGGACATCTCACTGTAAATCAAGTGTTTGAGCAGCCAACACTTGTGAGAAGAAATTGCAAAGCTTATCCTTGAATGCATTCAGCAACATGGTGAGATGCTCCTGCTGTTGTGAAACTGGTTAGTGGAAACAGATGTGTATATTCCCAACAGGTAAGGTTTTTTAATCCACAAAGTAGTAAGGCAGAAATTATATTCTGCCTTTTAAAGGTTAATTGTTGGACTGGGAAAGCATTCATCCCATGCACTGGCAGCTTGAAAAGAACCTAATTTACAAACAATTTAGATCAATGCCTAGAATCTCACCGTCCTGCTGCCTCTATTTGCTTCCTAAAAGATTTAAAAAAAAAAAAA
>VZRS01001056.1:0-98669 GCA_013398055.1 Ifrita kowaldi | reverse complement strand
CGGCGGGAGGGCGTGCGGGAAACGGGGATTCGATGCCGGGGTGTTCCCAGCTCCCTGATCGGACGAGCATGGGGCACGGGACTTTTGGGGAAGGTTGGGGGTTTTTGGTGTGGGAAAGGCTTGGTTTTTTCCTCTCTTTGAATTTCTTCAGTTTTGTTCCTGCTTTGGTCCCGCCCGAGGGTAGCACAGGTGCTCCTCAGCACTTCTGGCCGCCGGTCCCCCAGACCTCCCGGCCCCCAGTCCCTCCAGTTTTTGGGCATTTTCTCCGTGAAGATCACTATTCCCCTCGCAGTAATGAGTAAATTACATCATTGCCACCAGATGAGTTTGGGACCTTCTTTGTGTGACAGGCAATTCCCCCTCCCAGCACCCCCAGTCCTTTCTCATATTGATTGGACTTGGGAAAAAACAAAATTAAGAGGAGCTCGTGATAAGAAAAGGAGAATGAGTCACAGCAACTGTTGAGATACTCTCACCAAAATCACAAGAGAAGCATTTTTCCAAATGACTCGAGCTATGTGCTGCCAGGGGTGTGGCTGGAGCAGAGGATAGGGCTTTTGCTTTGTGATGAGGGCCAGCTCTAAGGGTGCCACTCCTGTTATCAATAAGCTGCAAGTTTCATGTCTGTTCTTATTCCAAGGGAGAGAACAAGAGCTTGTGAGGCACCGCAGAAATGGCTCTTGTGGAGGATGTGTTCCTGCCCACCAACCTCACCTCCAGCAACCAGAGCAGCTGCAACGTGCACAACCACCACTTCTCAACCAAAGTCACCTTCTCCCTTTTCTACACCATCCTGCTGGTGTTCGGTGCCTGTGGGAATGTCCTGGCCCTCTGTATCACCTTCCAGCGCAGGAAGAAGAAACTCAACTCCACCGACCTCTACCTGGTCAACCTGGCCCTCTCTGATGCCCTCTTCACCTTGGCACTGCCGGGCAGGATAGCCTACTACATCCTGGAGTCTGACTGGCCCTTTGGGGACTGGTTCTGCAGGATCACAGCTTTCATTTTCTACATGAACACCTATGTGAGCATCTACTTCATGACCTGTGTGAGCGTGGACCGCTACATTGCCGTGGTGCGCACCAGGCACCCCGGCAGGATTCGGAAGATGAGCCGTGCCAGGGGCATCTGTGTCCTCATCTGGTCCTTGGTGTTCCTGCAGACGGCTCCGCTGCTCCTGCGGCCCATGACGCGAAGGATGGGAGACAAGCTGACATGCATGGAGTACTTCAACTTTGAGGAGATTCCCAATCTGCCCTACCTGCTCCTGGTGGCCTGTGTGCTTGGCTTCTTCCTGCCTGTGGGCTTCATCTTGGTCTGCTACGTGAGGATCAACCTCAAGCTCTGCCAGACAGCCAAGGAGAATCCACTGACGGTGAAGAACAGGCACCACCACCGGGCCTTCACCGTCATCCTGATGGTGCTGCTGGCTGTCCTGCTCTGCTTCAGTCCCTACCACCTCAACATTGTCCAGTTCATGGTCAGGAAGATCCTCTATCAGCCATCCTGCCGTGAGCAGCAAGCCTTCAAGATGTCCCTGCAAATCACTGTGGCGTTCATGAACTTCAACTGCTGCATCGACCCCATCATCTACTTCTTCGCCTTCCGGGGCTACAAGCGGAGGCTGCTCCGCATCTTCAGGAACAGCGGCTCACTGGCCACCTCCTCCACTGCCAAGACCACCTCGGACAGCAACAGCAACAGCCAGCCGCCCGGCTCCGTCTCTGTCTAGCAGCGCAGCCCCTCCCTCTTGCCCTGGCCTGCGACTTATGGACCATCCCTGATGGCAGGGGGCAGAGTCGAGCTGCAGGACCAGCATCTTTAACAGGCTCCATCGTTCCCCTGCCTGGAGCCAGGGGCTTTCACAAAGCCAGCCTGGCAGGGACACAGCCCTGCCTGGCTCTGCCTGCCTGGCTCTGTGCTCAGCGCTGCTGCACCTGCCAGCCTGGAGCACAGAGAGGCACCTTTTCATCCGAACCCCGGAGGAGGCAGCTCGTGCAGCTGCTCTGGCTGGCAAACCCAGCTGGAGGTTTCTCAGCACTGCACTGCACCCCGCTCCCATGCCTGTCCACATCCCCTGTGGGGCTGGGGTGTGCTGGTAACCACCGTGGATGTCCCTCTGCCCCATTCCCCTGCACTGACCCTGGAGAACTACAGCAGCATCCCTGCAGGGCTCAGGGCAGACAGCATGGAGCAGACGGACTCGGGGCGTTTCAGGAGAAGGCTGGGATGTTATTTGCTTGCAGAAGATGGCCTACAGCCCCTTCTCCACACCGACAAACACCAGCTCCACTCTCTCCCTACCCAGCACCCCACTCCTACACCTGGGCTCTGCTTGGGGCAAGCAGTAAGTGTGGGGCATGTGGGAGATGCTGGAAAAGCCCTCCCCCAAGGAAGAGGGCTTGGTTGTGAATTTGTAGAGCTCCTGGATGTGCTGCTGCCTACATTCACCATTTGGGTGACTGCTTCTTCCCCAGGCTACCCTTCCTCACAGCTGACGGCACTGCAATCACCCTGGGACCCTCTGCTAGGAAGGGGATGGTGGGAATGGCCTGGATCCCAGCCCAGCTCTAAGGCTGCAAACCTGCCTTGGATGTACTCATGGGGGAAACCTTCCCATCAGTCCTTCATTTGAAGGGAGTAGAGAAATAGGGACAAGAACTGAGGGTGGCCTTATGTGACCTTGACCAACTTTGAAGCTGGTGCCCTGAGGAGAGCCTTGCTAAGGAAGTTGTGACTATTGCCAGAGCAAGAGGAGAAGCCCTGGGACATCAGGTTCCTGTTGAGGTTTGTGCTTCTCAGACAAGGAGAAAGTTGGCAGGAGCCTCCTCAGCTTTTTTCTGAAGTCGCTAGACTATGAAAAAAAGCCCACGCATTGGATTTCACAGTTCCTGGCATGTCTGACCTTTTGTTTCATGTCGGAAGGGACAGACACACACAGAGACATGAAAAGGAAGAAAAAAGGTGCTTATTTTGCTGGAAAGTATACCTGAAAATGTTTCGTGAACAGATGCTTTCGATGAATACAAATAATTCTTTAAGGTAATAACCTTTTTTATGCCTAGAAAGTTAATAATAGTCACATGCAGCCCTTTATTGTTTCAAATGCACATGAACGAGTTTTCGGACAGTGATGGTTTTACATATGGTATGGGTCACTGTAGCATCCTGAAGGCTGACTAAGAGGGATGCCTAAAATAACTCAGGTGGGAAACAGATCCCAGTAGGTCCTTTCTGGAGGCTATCTGAGCCCTCCTCAAAGCAGGTCTAACCTCAGTGCTGACCTGCAGAGAGCCTTTGTCCTGAAAAACATATTACAATGGACAAGAAAGAGCTGGGATGCAGTAATATAAGGGTATCAGCAGTCTGAACACCCTTGGAGGAGTCTGGCTAGGCTGGTAGTTGCCATACAGTTACATCATCCTTTTAACGTGTCCGGGATGTGATGGCTGGAAGGGAATCTCTGCATCCCCTCATCCAACAGCCTACCCAAAGCAGGACTGTGGTTGGCACAATGTCAGGCTGGACATGGCTTCATCCAGACAAGGCTTGGAAACTCCAGGCAAGGAGGGTCCCCTTGCTGAGGTGACAGTCCCCATGCTGCATTGCCCTCTGGATAAAAACATTTTTCCCACTGTGTGTGAACCTCCCCATCCACAGCTGGTGGCTGTTGCCCCAACATCACCTACTTGTGCTATGAAGAGCTTGGCTCTGCTATCTTTACAACTCAAATTCCACAGGACTGTGTTGGGGGTTGAGAAGTGGTTCGTAGCTATCGGTCTCCATGTGAACACCAGAGCAGGGGTCTGCAGCAGTGGCCAACCCTTCTTCTCAAGACCAAGGCATTGAGATGTTTTGCCAGGCTGCAGCCCACAGCTGAGAAAAAGCCAATCTATGAGCAAGCCTTCTCAGGAAAAGTTGGAGTTATGAATATAACCTCATTTGCTCCTCATTGGACTCTGTTTTGCTCAGAAGTACTTTATTAAGAAAGGTACCTCCACCTCTTGCCACCAGTAGGAGCCTTTGGAGTAGGAAATAGCTGAAGAGTTGGGTGTAGTGCTGCAAAATGCAGGAGGGATCCGGCCTTCCTCCACTGGATGGACACCAGCCTGGGCTTCTTCACTTTTGAAAATACTAATCCAGGGACAGCAGGTAATTAACTGGAGCTGAGGGAACATCCTTGGGATGGAGAAGGAAGGGACTTGGGCAGAATGGGTCAAGAGGAGTCCGGGCAAAGGAGAACTCTAAAGAACTCTGTATTGCCCAGACTAGCTTGCCCACCTGCGGGTGCTCCCTGTCTGCTTGAAAATGGAGTATTTCACTAAAATTGAAGAGAAACCATACAGAGCATTTTATCTAGAGGCACAATAACATTTTCCTACACTTCACTGTTCACCCACTCGGTCCAAGCTCCTCGCATGGTGCTCGCTGTACCCCGCTGGCCCAGCAGCTACCGCCTGCTTTGACCCTCCAGCGATCACTTGGAATCACGGAAACACAGAATCACAGAACCATTTAGATTGGAAAAGACCTCTGAAATCATCGAGACCGACCATTAACCCAGCGCTGCCAAGGCCATCACTAAACCATGTCCCCAAGTGCAGCACCTGTGTGTCTTTTAAATACCTCTCCATCGGCTCCGTTCGACCACTGCTCCTGCCTTTCCCCCGGCTCCCCCGGGGTGCAGACCCCCAAAGCCCCCTGCTGGGGGTACCTGTGGCGGGGGGAGCCCCCAGGGCGCAGTGCCCGCCCCGACGGTGCCTTCGGGCGAGAGGGACAGCGCCGGTTCCCGCCGAAAGAGGGAGTCAGAACCTTTACCCGGTGTTAAAAATAGGCCCACGAATCTAAGAAGACGATGACAGACGCGGCTGGTGCTTCCCCCACGCGTCTGCTGCCACGTAGGAATGTGGCGCCTTTCGTAAGCCGGGTGGTTGTGGTGTGTGTGGGAAGCACACGACAGCACCTTGGGATCGAAGGCATTCCGTGCAGAGAGTTATAACTGCACAGCACGCAGGCAATTCTTGCTTCTCTGCAGCCTATTGCTGCTGTACTGTCTTCTAAGAAGAGAAAACTGCACTTTGATCTAAGGGCAGAGAGCACACTTTGTGGACACACAATAGGTAAGACACGCACAGATATAGGATATAATATATTGGCTGCATCGAAAGTATATCCTGGGCTGCATCAAAAGCAGCATGACCAGCAGGTCAAGGGAGATGATTTTGTCCCTATATTCAACTTTGGTGAGATCCCACTTGGAATACTGCATCTGGGGTCCCCAGCACAGGACCTGTTGGAGCAAATCCAGAAGAGGGCCACCAAGATAATCCAGGTTCTGGAGCACCTCTCCTTTGAAGACAGGATGAGAGACTTGGGGTTGTTCAGCCTGGAGAAGGATCCAGGGAGGCCTTAGAACACTGAAAAGCTAAGTACCTAAAGCTGGAGAGGGACTTCTGACAAGGGCCTGTTTTGACAAGAGCCTGTAGTGACAGGACAAGGGGGAATGGCTTCAAACTGAAAGAGGGCAGATTTAGATGAGGTATTAGGACAAAGCTCTTTACTGTCAGGGTGGTGAGACACTGGAAAAGGTGGTCCAGAGAAGCTGTGGATGACCCATCCCTGGAAGTGTTCAAGGGCTGGGCTGGATGGAGCTTTGAGCAACCTGATCTAGTGGAAGGTGTCCCTGCCCATAGCAGGGGGGCTGGACAGAGCTCAAACAGAACAGTTATTTTTACTTTAGCCGTGGTTCCCACTTCCATACCTCTTCATTCTGTGTTTTAAATTGTCCTGAACTGAAACTATTGCATGTCATACACAATATTTGTAAGCCATCTTTGTAAGCCACTAAAATACTGTAATGTAAAAACGCACATATCTACTAAAAATAAAAGCTTCTCACGGCCAAGTAACAAGCCCTGGTGTGATTGATCAGGCCAAGCAATGTGGGCAACTCTTTTCTCCTCAGAAGTGCATGTGTGCCTCTGCCCCCCACAAGCAAATGACCAGAAGCAGTGAGGGGCAAGCACAAGCTCTCAATCCACTTCCCTTACACAGGTGGTGGGCTCTCATGAAACGGGGAGTTATAAATCACCTTCAGTGGGAAAAGCAGCTGGACCTGGGAGGAGCTGTGTTCTTTCTGGAGGAGATCTCTCCACAGCTGGGTTGGGGTGCCAGAAGTCAGGCTGGCAGGACTAACAGTGCTTTGAAAGCCAGAAGCACCTGCATTCTCACAAGTGGCTCCAAGGCTTGCTGCACTGCCCAGTTGATGGGATTACACTGCTTTCTCACTTGCCACATGCACCACCTCCTGCAAAACTGACCAAATAAAATGTGAGGATTCCCCTATCAGACACCCCTGAAAAAAAAGTGGATTTGCTGTACAAGATTAGCCACAACCTTGCATATTTTCATTTTCCACATGAAATCCTGTGAATTCTTTTAGAACTGAACTAAGTGCAATGTGACACTCTGTCCCCTTTCTCTCAGCAGCTCTTGTCTTTCTGTCCTCAGTTCTACTTTGCTCCTCTTTCCTAAACTCTTTGGGTTTCCTCAGTTCCACTTGCCTCATCTCTCTCAAGTCCTTTCCTTTGCAATTTTATGTGCCACTTACAGTCCCTACCTATCCTCAGCCAAAAGGCCAGATCCTGCTTTCAGTTCAGCCACGATCCTGGAATTTTTCACCCATTTTTAAAGTATGTATATTCCTGCTTTCTCCATTGCAACCATTCAGGTTTAGAAACAACCCCCTACAAACATGTGTGAGTCAAACTAACTTCTCCTTCCTCTTAAAACTCTCCTCTGGAAAACACATGACAAAAAACACAGCTGAACTACCAACGTGTTGAGATTCTCAACAGTCACACCCATTTATCTGGTCATACCATTCCTCTGCTCCCACCACTGGTGTCTCACCTCATATTTGCACCAAACACTGCTGGAAGCACACCCCCTCTTTGAGTTTCAGAGTGGACTTTCTGTGGTCAAAGAATCCCTTTATATATGGAAACAGGAGGAATGTAATCCTACTAAAAATTAAACCAGCATTTTTTAAGTAAACACACACACATTTTACATATATATATATATATAAAAATAAATATGCATGCATGTGTGCATATATATAAACACATATAGCATTTGCATGTTCCTGTGACTCTCCTAGTAAAATAGTACTTATGCTCATTTATATAAAATACTGATTACTGTGGCCACCCAGTTAAAGAAAGCTAATCTCATGTAGGTTTTTCTTGTGGAAGAACACACAGGAAATTAATTGCACTTTCGTATCAAATCCCTCTATTAGTTCAAATGAATGCTGTGCATTTATTGATCCTCAAACAGATGCAGTTCCCCCCACAGCATGGGAGTTGTAGTTCGGAGTGTTTCCAAAGCTGGGTGCCTTTCCAACCCCAAATACACACGTTTGAGAGGGGGATCTTTGAATACAGACTTTTAATTTTCTTTAACAAACTCTTAGCTCCACTTAAATTCAGCGAACCCAATACATAAAGATCTCACTTGCTCTGTGTATATATATACATGCATACACACATATATGCATATATATAATCATATATATACATATACATACAAACAGGAGAACCAGAAATGTTGCCCTTTGCTCAGTACCTTGCAGTAAGTTTTTCTGGCTTGTTCTTCTGTTCCAGACAAAAATAACAAGACCTTTTCTCCACCACACATTCCACAAGGCACTGGTAAGTGCTAGACAGCACAGGCTGGTGCATGAACCAGCTGTGACAGTCCCAGGGCTCACTCAGTAACAGGCAGCCTTTAACGCTTGTTTTGAGGGAGGAAAATGGTTTTGGTAGGTCTTGAGACCAATCAATCTCCATCTTGGCAAAAAATTAAGGCTTGAGAACCTGAGCCTGGTGGCTTATCAGGTAGATTCCCACAAATATCAACCTCACTGTGGGTGTATTTCAAAGTGTCACATAACTGTCCAGGAAAGTCCCCAAAAAGTTACTCCAGCTCTGTCTCATGAGATGACATTCCCAATCTAGAAGGGAAATTTTAACAGCAGCAAATACTTTTATTTCAAAATATCAAACCTTGGCTTTACTAGAACTAGAGTGAATTTTCTTGGGATTTAAAATCCAATACGTAGAAAAGTATTCTGCCTTCTTCATGATGCCCAAAAAATACAGTTTGTGTCGCACACAGATTAGAAACTGTGTGATGAGACATTCAAAACTGTATCAGACAAACCCTGCGTAGGCTGTGCAGAACACGCTCCTCACATTCCCAGAAACAGTTCATGAAAATTTCACTATTAAGTGGAAACTGACTTGTTTTCCAGCTCTAACGTGTGAATCTTTCTTCTATGGTTCTTGCATGAAACACAAACTGTTTTCAGCAGCATCTGAGACCCCTTCTTTTACCACTTCTTCTTTTTTTTTTTTTTCTTTAATTGGAAATCACAACCCTGGAAACATTTTGAGCACAAACTTTTCTCACAGTTGTCAAGGGGAGTTTTCAACTGATATCACCAAGACCTGCATTCTACCCCTTATGTTTGACCATGTTTTGCAGGGTGCCCAGCAAAATGGGATTTCCCTCACAAGTGTGACATTTGAATACCCCCTGTACAGGCAACAGTAAGAAAGGATTTAGACTTGGAGAATATCCACTTACATACCCCATATGCCACTCAACATGTTTGAAAATTCCAAGGGATAAACACTCTTTGTGCTTGTCCCTAGAGCAGGGCAGTGTCTGAAAAGGGCACGTTTATTTACCCTGGGATAGGTGGACTTCTATTTCCTACAGACAAAATTTGATTTCTGAAGTAATTCACCAGTCTTTATTGCAACTTTTGGATAAAATATTTGTGAAGGAAGAATCAGCATGTTTCAAAGTTAAAACCTGTACTTGTTTCAAAACATTTAACTAGTCTGCATATACAAATTATGGTGGGCCTTCTTTTTCTTACACGTATCCTTTGCTTTCCAAGACAGCAGGTTTCCAGAGTTCCCTGGGTACAGAAGTGTCTGTGGCCTGTACACACACACACACACACACATAGCCTCAGCTTCACACAAGCAAAACCTTTCAATTAAAAAGTAGACCCTCCCTAAATAATATGATCATAGAAACAAGCCAAACTCTGAAGGAGATTGATCAAAGTCCAAGAAAATACACTGTCATTCAAAAAACTCCTTACCTCACCCACTGGAAAATATCAAAGAAATACATACACAGCACTGAATTAAAGGCTATATCACGTGCTGAAAGCTGCACAAATTTGATGCAATTTCTAGATAAGGACTTGTATGCCCCAAGGACTTTTTTCAGTTTTATCAGTCAATTATAAAAAAGGAAAAGAGAAGTATCTCTCTCTCCCCCTAAATCCTGTAATTTCCTGGTACATTTCCCAGGCCAAGTGAGACTGCAAAGATCTGTACTGTGGTACACAGTGTTCATCTGGATTTCCAAAACATCCCCTATGCACCTGTTATTGCCTCTGTTAGACTTCTTATGACCTATACCTTATTCTAAAAGTATGTATGTATTAAATATGCCTGTGTGTATATAAACAGACACACATGCACACGCTGTACACACACAAGTACATACAGAAACACAGATGAAATGCATAAGATACATGTGTAGATTGGTTTTAAGGAGCTGCACTTTGGAATCTTGTATTCCTTCAGGTTGGTTTTATAGAGATGTTCCCCTCTCTCCACCCCACCTCCTGCAACTCCTAAGGTGCTGATACTGAGCATTTCTGAGAGTCAAGCCAAGCAAGCTGATTCAGGAATCAATCTAAACTTCAAACCCAGCACAGCACAAGCTTGGCACATCTGTCCTGTGCCTCCTGTGCCAGCCTGAATCACCCAAAGTTAATGTTCCAGCCTGTGGTCAACACTAAGTTGTTTCAGACAGTGAGGATTCAGCAAATGCAGGGCCATCCTCATCTCTGACACTAGAAAACTAGAACTATATATATAAAAGTTAGATTTTATAATTTCCTTTTAAGACAGCACGTAGCCAGCTTAAAAAAAGTGAAAGCAGCACACAGGACACTGCATACATCCACTGTTACAGAAGTCCTCTCTGAATTAGCCATGGAAGTCACTCAGGTCATTCCAGTTCTGATCTTATTGCATCATTCGATTCATCTTTATTGCTTCCAGTGAGTATCTCCATGACCCGTATTTGAACAGCAATTCACTCCATTTGCAAAAATTCAAATTTACAGTGGTCACTTGCCACAGCTTGTCATACACACATGAATTTTCTCTCACCCTATCTGTCTATTATGTGCTGAATGACAACTTTTATTCAAAACGAAATTTGAGAAATAAAATATTACAGGCATTAATAAAACTTTGCAAAGAATGACATAATAGTCCCATAACCCTCTACTGAGTTGAAAATAAAATGATCTTCAAACCTGTTATTACTGTAATAAAAAATCAAGTACTGTAAAATAACATGTAATCTAGAGAAATTAGACTTGTGAATGAAGAAAATACAATTTTTCTTGACAGGTAAATCTAGTTGTTGTAGTTGTTGGAGTTTTTTTTTCCTAGTCATTAAGTCTGATAACATGTCTAACAAGGATTTACAAGAAAAAACCCACCTATTTTATTTAAAAATAAATTTAGGTGATATCCAGTAACAAGTAGAAACTAAAGTTACTTTGAAAAGGAAAACCAGACTAGAAACCACCGAGTGATCCGAAGGCTTGGGAACAGTTCACATCATTTCTTAACATCACTCTGAGTCACCAGTCACGCGGAGCCGTTTCTCTCTTCCGGCGCTCTTGGGGGGCTGACCTTGGTGCATCTGCCCAGCAGGTGGCTTTGATCCTCTCCCAGGCATGTACAAACCCATTGGGTGAAGTTCCTTCACACAGAAAACCATCAGTGCTGCAGTAGAAAATTAGTGGCTACATTTAAGTCATTATTTGAAGCCCTCAGAGCTTCTAGAGCATCTCCTCTGGAAAATCCCATTTCCATCAGTCGCGCAACCTGGAAAAGAAGTAAGGTACCACCACTTTAAAACCAGAGTTTTATTCACACTGGGTGCACACTAGTCAATAATGTCAGAAATCACTTTCCCACTGATCAAAGACCTATCTGGGACAGTGGCTTCAAAACGTTGCCACAGAAATGATCACTTTTTGCCACTTAATTCAAAGCCAATTGCAGAAAATGCTGCGCCTGTATTTTCCTGCCTGGTCCAGTTTTGAAAGAAGAGTAAAACCCAAAGTGTGGTACCACACATGGCAACTACAGTCTGACCTTGGGGCTTGCTGCTCTCGACAAGAACAGGATCTCAAGAAACCAGCACTGACCAAAACATGGAATTAGAGAGCAGATGAGAAAACCTATCCAGACATCTTCAGCTCTTTTCCTTGAAAAGACCTACTTCTCCAGAGGGCATTAAAAAACCTCAAAACTATTTATTCCAGGCGTTGGGGTTTTTTTAATAAGCCTTAAAGCTAGTCCTAAAGCAGAGGCAGTACAATACTTAAATTGGTTTAGTAAAATTCTTGGAGGGCTTCTACATACACTCAAAAAAGCACTTTTTTGCAAAAAACTTCTGCAAAGCAAAAATCAATGACATCTGATGGAAGAATTACATGGAAAAGGACACATTAAAGCAGTGATTTTGTTAAATCTATAACCACTTAACCAGCCCTCTTTATAATATCACATACTTGACACCTAACCTATGTGCTCTGTGTTAACATATTCAAAGCACCACGTGTAAAAAGGCAATGCATGCATAACCAAATTTAATTTATGGTTAAATACCAATTTAAAGTGCATTTAAAAATCTACAAGTCTCACTTTGGTATGACTGAAAGCCACAATACAACTCCTTCACTTTTATAATTAATCTTCCAGAAGTGGGAAAAAAAGGTGTGGGAGGGCAGGGAATGTAAAATCAACTGTGGGCACTGGCAGCATAAAGTATTTCTCACCCTGCTTCAAAGGGCCTTATGACCAGACACCACAGCTCCTGAACCACCTGAAAGTCCTGGGCTACAGGAGCTGTCAGAGAGATACTGCTGCCTCTCCTCTGCCTGTAGTGAGCCTGCAGCAGCAGAGTGAAGTTGAGCAGGAACACAGCAGAGGCTGTACACATCTCAAGAAGAATCTTCCCAGGGTGCAAGACCAATGTGCAGCACTAGCACTGAAAGTATTTTTAAAAGAAACTTGCCACCAAAAGCAGCTTTCCTTTCCTCTAAGACACCTCCAGAACTTTCACTATTTTTAGTCATCTCTGCTTTGGTGACTTACTGAGAAGTATACAACTGCCAAGTTTGCCTGGAGGCACGGGCCCTCCTTTTCTTAATATAGATACACCTTGTATTTATATACACAATTTGTTTGAGAATGGCTACCTTGGTTATCAGAATATCAGCCTTACAAATCAGTGCCACTTTCTCACCTTCTTGTAGGGAGAGAAATTGTTACTTTTGACACTTCTGCAACAATAGTTTGTCCAAGCTCGATTTTGTAACCTCTAACTCTTATTTTTCATCTAAGAGTGTGTTTCTCATGAGAAAAAGGGCAGGCAATGGAATAAAAGCTAACCACAGAAACACATTTCAAAAGTAAGCTTATTACTGCAGTTGCCATGAATTCTAACTTTAAGAAATGGTGGATGGAATTGCAATGTTTCTATTTACAGAAATATCCATCAAGCATCACGGGAAATAGTAACAACGAAAACCTCTTTTCATCTGAGCGTATTTCAACCATAGAACTGAATCCAGCTCCAGGAAAAAGAGATGTATAACTGTCAACAGTAACTTAAAGTGCTAAAACCCCACAAGAAACGCAGAGATTTTTGTACCAAAAGCATTGTAAATGCTCACAAACTTTAATGTGAAGAACAGATGAAACCCTTGCATTTCTGCCATATTAAGATAACTTGTGCTGTTATTAGTACAGTCCTGAAAAATCAAAGGCGCTTTAATGACTTTTTCTTTGTAGGGTAACCAGAGAGCCTTGCAAATGACAGCAATCAGGTGAACCCTACATCCTCAACGCATCAGAAAATATAAGTGTATATTGCTTTCATAAATCTGGGCCTAAAGGGCTTGGGTAAGAATCCAGCATACGTCAGACCAGTAACTATTTCATTAGTTTCAGCCCAAAAATAAAAGTCCCCATAAGCAGAATTTCTCAATAAAACAAGTAAGTAAGCCAACCCAGCAGGGAAATCTTTTGGTCCATCCCATACTGGCACTGAGCAGGCTTTCAGAACAGCCAAAACTAAGTTTCTGGGTTTTGTCTCAGAGGGTGCTTTTTGGTGGGGGGGGTTTATTTTTATTTTGTGTTTGTTTGTTAGTTGGGGTTTTCTTGTTTTTTGGGCGGCTTTTTGTTGGGTTGTTTTTTTTTTTTTCCTTTCTAGATGTAGCCCAGCAGGTTTGCAGTCAAAAGCGCAGTTAAAAGTTTTGAACATTTTGAACATCATCTAACATCGAGTCAAAGCTAGAAATCAGATCATAGAAAAGACTTCTGTTTGGGACAAGCTCAGTTTAAATTAAAATGACAGTGGTGCTACCAAGTGTTGACTTATCTCCTTATAAAAAAGAAAAAAAGGGAAAGAAACCTACTCTTGTTCAAGGGTAGCAGAGACCTTAAACTATAAAATGGCCAACACAGCTAACTGCAGGTAGGCTACTACCTGAAGAATTTGATTGCATGCAATAAATCCTGCATGCAGCAATAAGACTAATCTTAAATTCTTAATTTTCTGAGTAAATAATCATCTCTTCTGAGAATAAAACTATCAACAAAAGTCTAGAAGTCTAAATCTATACTTGATAGAAAGGACATAAATTTCTCTGTGGCATCAGTGTAAAGAATCAGTTGACCACATTATTGAGGGAAACACCCAAATTTTAGCCCAAGTGTGTTTTGCAGTCCACAGCTGGCATAACATTTTTATTTAAAAAAAACCAAAATGACTGAATTGGAAACTTAAGCTGGGGACTTCAGCAAAGATGATGTCTACATGACAAATAATGAAATCTATTTATCATTCTTATTTCTTTGAAAATTTATTTTATCAGATTTGAATAGTTTCCACTACTGAAACCATCACATCTTTAAATACAAAACACAAGCAGTAACACATAAAAGCAGAAACTCCCCAGTAGCTCTGTAATTCTGGTTTGGATGGTAATGACAATACACTGTCTCTGTATTTTGACCATTACCTTATATTTTAATTTGTGCTGCTATAGAAACTGCTAGAGAAACTGTGTAAACAGATGATAAAATATTAGTAAAGTTAATTCCTAACCATTTTTAATGCCATTTTAGAATACAAAGTGTTTACCTGCTCTTCAGAAACCTCAGTAGGTGGAGGTATGCCTTGTTCAGGCGGGCGATGATCTTGATAATTCGTATTATGTCTGTGACGTAAAGGAGGAAACAGTCTATTCCAGTTAATCATCCCACCCTGAAAGCAGACACCACTGTCAGTCTTTGCAAAAAGAACTACAAACATTTTAGACAAAAAGATCATCCATACCCCATAATATGAAAGCAGATTTTTAAGTAAAGCACTTTATTTTAAACAACAAAAACTGCTGTAGTCTCTTATGAAGCAAAAACTGGACTGGTTACTGGTTTATTAGTAATTGACGTAATCACGGCAAACTAAGGAAAAGTGCCAACAGAAGGAGGAAAGGATGTTTCACATCCATTGGGACAGATCTGGTTTCATACAGTGCTAGGTTTTTCAGGCTGAAAGACAACTGACTTTACTAACAGGGGTTTGCCTGGCAAGAGGTGCAACAGCAGGTCCTGCAAATACTTTGCATGATTGATGCTGGAGTTAACCAGAGAAAGAAAGTGCAAGAAATAAGTGAGGGGGAAAAGGAAAAGGGGCTTCTCAGTGCATCAGCAAAGTCACATCAGGAAACTCAGAACAAACCCAACCTTCAGGACACCTGTGACGTCCATGCAAGTGACCACTTCTGTGACACCAGTGTGACTTACAGACCCACCACATTTACCTAACTTCCGTGTAAAAAATATTGTTGCAAACCCTGGTCATGTTCCAGTGCCAAAACATCTTGTTAACTCCATAGTAATAATGCAAATACACAGCAGTAACATAGGTACCGTGCAAATCACAGAACTGAAACATCCTCTTAACAACCAAGCTTTGGCTCTTGTAATAGTAAGACATTCGGAACATGAAGAAGAAATACTGAAGTACAAGCTTTATAATTTCCAGAAATCATGAATCCTCATTTCATTAGCTTAAACAAACATTTCTGACGGGATTTTGTATCACACAAAGCCCATAGATCCTGTGAGCACATAAGAGCAAACCCAATCTCTCTTTTCCATAGTTTGTGGAAACATCTTTTGCAGTTTGTGTTGTCCTTTTCCTCCATCCCTGCTCCCCTCGTTACTATGGAGAAGATCCCCCTTCCTTTCTGTATATATAGGACATGGCCTTCCTTCCTCTAGTTGCTCTATTTTAGTTCTACAACGTAGTTTCTCAGAAGGCCTTCCTCTTACAAGAGCTTTTTCTTTTCTTCTCTCACAGAGTGCTCTTCCTGCCTTTATGTACCCTTAAAGCATTAAATCCCCTCTGCTCAATCAGATCAGCAACAGCTAAATATGCTCCTAGACCACCAAAAAAAAAAAAAATTAGCATTCTTGCCCTTTCCTTTGTTTCCTTCGTTGCTCTCCAGAGGAGACCCAACCAGCCCAGACACCACAGGGGGCAGTACAATTGCACACTTAAAAAAGCATTTGAAGAGTCGTGAGATTTGAAACACCAGCTTGAGAAATGTTCTGGTCCCTTCTGTACTAGAGTACATTTTTCCCTGTGAAGATGTGGAATAGCCAGAAGCCATCACCTGTTTCCAAGATATAGATTCCACTGTTAATGAATTTGAACTTTAAAAATTATGTGTCTACATTTCCCATACTTATAAAACATTTGCTTAGCATTCATGAGGTTTTGATCAAAGGATTCTGTGTAAGTCTCGTGTTAGTCAAACAGCATAGCGTAGTAAAAAGGAGAACTGGTTTGGAGTGTAAGCCTAAGGAGAAAGAAGGGTCCCAGATCTTCTACTGACACCACTGCACTACCTTGGTCTTGGGAAATCACATCATGTACTTCCCCACCTATAATTTCCTGTAACTCAGAATTATGTTGAGTTTTATTTAATGAACTTTGAATTTCTCACAGTCTACTAAGTTCTAGAGTTCAGCAAGTACACGGCACTAATGTTGCTTTACCTGTTTTTATTACTTAGAGATGACTTGAGGAGGAGAAAGTAATGCTACCACAAGTCATTCACATTGAACTGGTAAAAATACTAACAGGACTATGATACATTCCTTTGAAGCACCGTAAGTCATACAGAATAATGTATATCAAATATAAAATCTACAATAAACATTCATTTACCTCTATTCCAGTGTGTCTGAAGACTGAAATAAATGTACCTTTCCAGCAGTGCCCTGAGTTTCAATACTCAGGGGTTTTGCACCCTCCCTGTCCTGTGCTCTGTCACCTAATACTACAGACAGACTTGTCTACTTCCTAGCCTTAAGCTTACAATAGTTTGCATTAACATACACAGAATTCATTATTTTCAATAAGAACTGCAGCTTCCTTACAAATATAACTATCTAGTTTTGAAGGTTTACAGCAGATACCTTGAAAAACTACAGATGTTGACTGAAGCATTCAGAAGAGTTCCATGTGAAGACCACTAACCCCTTCCCAGGAAAAACAGACTAGACAAATTAGATCAAAATAGAGTATTTCAATTACCTTTGGAAACTGTGATAAACATAATTTATCAGTTCTTAACTACATTAATGAGGGAAAAAATTTCCAACATTTAATGGTATATGAACACTGATGGTTAGGATTAATCCCAGCATTATGGTCCACTTCTCATCTGTGTATTACTTTAAACTGCACCAAAACCAGGTGCATTAGGATTCTTTACCTTAACTTTAGGAAAATTCTTTCCCTTCACAGTCTTGCCTCTAATTAGATGACACATATTCACAAGGTCAGACTCAAAAGAGCAGGGATTCAAGGAACTACAGCAGGAACTATGGGACTGGTAATGTGGCCAATCTCATAAAGGTAAGGAAAAACTGGGGAGTGCAGCTAACGTCTTAAATCCACAGAAGATGGAGATCAAGGCTATGGATTTACAGTGTGGATGGTGACTGTGCAAAGACCTTCAGACAACCTTAACTATCAGAGCAGAAATACATGAAGATCTGTTTTAAATTGAGCCAAATCAAGCACCAAATAATGTCTTAACATGTAGTAAATATCGCAAATTCCAGTTATAAAAATGCATGGAAGGAAATTTCCAGTCCAATATTCCTTCTTGCCTTACAGAAATTAGTTTGCAGACCTACCCTTCATAATTTTATGATCATTTCTGTACTGCAGTGGTATTACACTGTGCTACTATGCTTGCTTGTGAGAAGTCAGAAAGATTTCACAGGAAGATATCCAATCTGATTAATTTGTGTAAGTGATGCTTCTAAACCATCTGAGAGTCCCTCCTGGGAAATCAGCAAACCATATCTAAGCATTCACATTATACTTGACCCTCAGCATCAGCACCCAACAGCACAGAGGAGCTCACAGCAATCTCCTCACTCTCCACAGGAGCCTTGCCTCAGATAACAGAGCTCTCTGGAGTGGTTCAAAACAATAAGCAGTGGGGATCCTCAAGGGTCCACTATATAAGCTCCTTTCCTGAGCAGCACTTTCAGTGAAAAGTGTGTGCCAGTGAAATCCATTAGTGAAAATTCATCCATTCAGTGAAATCCAGGCAGTTCTTCTGTGATTCTGGTTTGCAGTTTGTTATAAAAAGAATTAAGTTTAACACTACATGGCTTGGGGACTGGGACTTAACATGACCTGGGACTAGGTAAGGAGGATGCATTAAATCCCTTTCATCCAGAGCCAGATTTCACAACTGACAGACTTGGAATATCTTGCACTGAGATTATCTCAGGCAACATTTTTTTGGTCCTGATCTTCAGTGATGGGGAGCAGCCAGTGCAGGTGTACTGCTAGAGAATGAGAGGCAGTGAAAAATTTTAGACTGTGATTCACAAAAATACTGCGCACAATTTGGTGCCTGGGCCCTTACCTCTGCTCACAACTTCGTCTTCAAAATGTCATCAGGAAAAAGACTTGACAAAAGCACTGCTTCATTAATTATTTGACTAGAAGGGGGACAAGACAAACCTAAGAAAGGCCTATAAGCCTTTCTTCCTCCTTTAATCCTATGCTGTAATTTTTTAACTATAGAAAAATTCTGAAGTTTCCTTTGGTTTAGCAGTGCAGACTGGGTGAATCAGTTGATTGTAAGTTCTTTGCTACTGCCTGATAGGAAACAAACATACCAAGGAAATAATTTTACTGGTCTCTCATAAATCACTATTGGAAGTGGATTAGGAGAACACTGGTGATGTTGGAACTTCCGTTACAGGAAGACAACAGACTCGTCACAAGTTTAGGTGACCAAAGAATGAGATTTAAGAATGGACTGGACTAAAGGAATGGGAAAACAGCAGCTCTTCATTACAGAAAAGGCTTTAAGGAAATGCCATATTGATGATTTACTCTTGGATAGCTGCCAAGGCTTTACGTACAGAAGCTGTGCCTTTCTAGGTCACATCCTTGATGGGTTTTTTTCATTTGGGTTGTTGTTTTTTTTCTTTTAATGGTGCCTGGGACAATTCTGCTTACAATAAAGAAGCATCCTCCTTTCCTACAGAATAAGGAGGAAATATCTAGAGCTAGCAAAAGTCTTTCATTGTACAGCCTGCTAAAACCCTAGTTAAGCCATATTTTTTTTGGATAATCTTCCTCTCCATTTTGAAAAACAGCTCAACCTGTTTCCCATGTACACACCTGCCATGGCATATTTTGCAAAAGCACTTCTTACCCACAGTTTGACAAATAAAAGTGTTGTATTACGGACAATTAACAAATATCCAGTTATGTAGCTTTCAGATATGCACATATTTTCATTAGACTAATTTCAAAATAATTGAAAGAAAAGGCTTTACAAAAATCCTCTTGAAAGTGATGCATGTGGTTAAGATATTTTGATAACGTTATCTCCTGTGTATGGTTAATGCCATCTGTTTGCACAAACAGGAAGCACCTCCTGATATCTATCCTGTTAACCTTTTTTGACATAACAACTTCAGCGAAAAAAAAGAAAAAGGAAATTGCTTTGCATTTCACCTTTTAAAGTAACATTTGTAAAATATTCCACTCTGTATAGAAGCCTTTACTTGATAAAGACCTAAATATTATCTTACTTTTTTTCATATAAAGCTTCATTAAAAAATATACTGAAAACAAGAAACATCGACTTGCTTTTCTGGTATAGAATTTTCAACAATGTATTGACTCCAAAGTTCACATACTGATGATATAAACAAAAAAAAAAACAAAAAAAACCCCAACAAACAAACAAAAAAAGAGCATAGCTTTGGCTGATGTGATATCTGCTGCCCTAAACATTGCATAAGAGATAAAAACAGTGAAATTTCCAGTACATTTACTCAAAGTCTAGCCTGCCTCTTCTTGTGAGAATGAAACTCTTCTGTTTTTTCATTTGTTTGGGGAGAGTTTTTGTTTTGTTTTGTTTTCCTCTTATTTTAATAACTTCCCTCTTTTGAAAGGGGGTAGAAACGTAACAATATTAGTGTTCTAAGCATTGTTCTTAACAACGGAAAGAATTTTTCACCAAGTAAAGCACTCCAGCAATTTCTAATGATATTCTAATTTTCCTGGAAATTTATCCTACAGACAAGTCTATTCAGCCAAAAGGCTCTGTCTCCAGCTCTTATTTTCTTCATCCTGAACTTTGATGCCTGCATTGTCCCTGAGGAGCTCATGTGTCACAGAAGTTCAGAAATCCACATGTGGTCTTTTCTGAAGCTTGATCAGCTATTTCCTTTGAAATCTAGAAGGAACACCTTAATCTGGCTTCTGAAGCTGCCTGAGAGACAATAGAAGGGATTTCAGCACTGGCATGACACTGGGAGTGTCCAATGTTCCAAATGCTGAAGGCAGGTCCATCAGCATGAACATGGAGTCTGTACTTGAGGAAATAACTTTAGCTCTGTTTTAGACATTTTGCACAAAACGGAGTCAGTTCTGATCCTCACCACATGGGTCTTTGGATGTGGACTGGTGACACTGAACTGGTATAAAAGCATGATGATTAGACAGATAATTCTTCACTCACCTCCTGTGCAAAAACCTTTTCAAAGAGTAATAAGGGATTAAGGAGAGAATGAAACCAAAGTGAGACATCAGAATTCTAAAATTGTTTTGATTTGACAAGCTGAAATAACAAACTCTGGGCACAGAGGAAACTCAAACCCAAATTCTTCAAAATACTACATAAACACATACCTGAGTATATAAAAGGCTAGTCTGTGATGACATAGGGAAATAAACAGATCAGCATCCCATTTTGGGAGGTAAAGGTTCCAGTTCTGTCTCAGGCTGCAAATAGGAGTAGCTTCCATTTGTTGACATTTCAAAGTCACTATACAAGGTATCATATGCAACACTTTGCACCTATAGTGCCTCTTAAGGTATCTGTCCTGATTTCAGCTGGGATAAGAGTTCATTTCTTCTCAGCAGTTGGCAGTGCTGTGTTTTGGATTCAGTATAATGTTGGTAACACACTGATATTTTGGAGTTTGCTAAGCTGTATTTATTTTAAGTCAAGGACTATTTTTTGTGTGTCTCATGCTCTGCCAGTGAGGAGATACACAAAAAAAAGCAGTAAGGTTTCACAGCTGGGACAGGTGACCTGAACTGAACAAAAGGACATTCCACACCATAGAACACCATGCCCAGTATAAAAACTGTGGGAGTTAACCAAAAGGCCAGTTCAGATTAGGGAATGGGGTCTGGCCTCTGTCAGTCGGTGGTGAGCAACTGTATTGTGCATCACTTGCTTGGTTTGTATTTCTTTTTATTATTAATATTATTATTATTATTACTATTGTTGTTATTACTACTACTATTATATTTTACTTCTTTTCAATTATTACACCTGCTCTTATCTCAACCTAGTTTTGATTCTCCTCACCACTCCACCAAGGTGGCAGGGGGAGGTCATGAGAGTGGCTGTGTGGTGCTTCGTTGCTGGCTGGGCTTAAGCCACTGCAGCAGCACATTAAGGAACAAGGGGTGGAACCAGCTTGCAGTTGTTACGTGCGAGTATCAGAGTTCAAACCAGAAAACCTGAATATTAAGTAGGACCACGTACTATCTGAACCACAGGCTTCTTTTTTACTACATACCATGTAAAAAGGCACTCTAGAAGAAGAAATGGTCCGTCGAGACTCTCTGAGTGCACATTGCAAGGACAACACAAGCAGCCTTGGTATCCCATAATCGACTGCCCCCAAAACAGATGCCTTATTTGCCCCATGTTCATTAGAAATGAAGGGACAGGTACACCTAAAAAAACCCTGCCTTCTGTAAACAGGACTTGATCCAACAACAGTGAATTAAATACTCTGGAAATGCCTGGGGAGGTTTGTATGCCATAAGCTTTTTTATAAGAAATTGCCTCAAGTTAAATTGCCAGAGTAAGGGAATATAGACAAATCTCATAGGAGAATAAACATACTCTATTTCTCAAACAATTTATTTGCTTCAAAATAAAACAGTGTTTTGCTTTAGAAAGTTGTCCAACCACTGCTTCTCTAGGGAAGCTGATTACAAATATTAATCCAAATTCAAAGGCTATAGTTCAAAAGTTGAGTCAGAAAGAAAGATAATTTCATATTTCCAGTCCAAGAGAAAAAAGGATTGTTCAATATATGAGCAGGGTGCTACCAATGAGTAGGAGATAAAGTCAATCTTGTGATTGTGACAGCTGGCTGTTAATGAGACACACTCATCTTATTCTACTTGTACTAGTGTCTGTTGGCTCTACTGTCTGTCAGCTTGTGGAATTGCCAGCTTCCATAAAAAAGACAGAAACCTGAAGCTTCTGTGGTAGTCTGTAGAGGAAATAGTCATAAATTGTTCATTACCTGGATCAGGACTCTGGAAATTCAACATTTTTAATTTCACACCTAGAATCCGTGAAAAAAGTTATACAGCAAAATAATCCAGAATGTCTAAATAGCAGTGGGTTATCAGTTACTACAAATACATTATTGACATGAAACAGTTAAAAAACAGAGTTCAGGCAGGCCAACATCAGTAGCATATGCAGCTTTTACACCCAATAAACTCATGAAATAAATCCAAGTTTATTTTCAACATGAAGAAAATAGTATTAAACAATTACAGGGAATAATCAAGGCTTGAAAATGTCAGAAGAGTGCAAAAAAAGCAAAGGATGAGTTCAAGACACACAGGTCTGAAGGAAAATATTGTTTTCTCTACAAAAATGGAAGCTGTCTGTTATTTCAAAATATGTCAACACGTGTACATTGGCACGCAGAGGAAAGGAAGAGTGATGGAATACTGAGTCTAAATTTAGCCACAGTGATTACTGCTGCAACATACAAACTTCATTCATGGGCTGAAATGAATCTGTAAATCACTCACTGGTTAATACAATTCTTTACAAATACGATGTCAAATCCTGTGCACACACATCCCATGAGTCTGGCCACAAAAGCTTTTTTATCCTATTGGTACCCTATGTATCACTGTCTTTGGAGTTCATGGAAGTGTTGCTAAAGGCAGCTTCTATTCAAATGCATCAGAAAACCCCAAAGAGGCCTTAGGTAACACAGACTGATTGGAATGGAAACCCAATTAGAGAAAAAGACTCTGTGTGACACTTGGTTGAAAGTCTCACCCATTTATTCAGGTAAGCCAGTCTGGTAGTTTCCTTCCTGACAATGATACATACATTTGTGGAACAAAATGGAATAGCTGCTTCCATCCAAAAGTCCTGGCTGTGAGAGCAAGGGTTTTCACGGCCTTGGCAATGTATAAAGGTTGCAAAAAGTCTTCATGGTTCAAAATATCTGTTTGAAGGACTTCTTGTTGGTACTCAAACTTGTGAAGTTATTCAAGAAGACTTCATTGAAGTGCCAGTAGGAGAGCTAAAGAATATGCCTGGGCCTGGTTCTTCACTTTGAGAAAGGAGAATTGAAGTGTCTGGGAGCATATTCACTGGGGGATTTTTTTTTTTCTACCATCATGAATGAGGATAACATTCCTGAGGAAGAATTCTTGAGCCAGGAAAATCTTTGCTCGACTAATCTATTCTTTTTTCCAAGGTCAGGAGTTTATTGCTTAGATATAAGCAGAAGGTAAATTACCAATCTACTCTCACAGTCCTTAGTTGGCAAAATATGAAACTTGCAAATTGCTCAGGATATGAGGCTCCCCATAACAATAAAGACACTCAGTGTGCCCACCCACAGAACATGTCTCCAGTGTCCCAGGAGAAAGACATCTAATGAATGAACAATTAGAGGAAGTCCCTTTGTTATAGGAGAAGTCTGGTCTTTGCAAGCAGCAGAATCTCCTATATGATGAAGATGAGATATACATATGAGATACCATGTGGTATGAATCTAAGGAGAGTCTGGCCTCAGTGAAAATTAATGGCAGCTGGAAGAGAAGAACAAAAAGACAGGAAGGAAAAGACAACATAAGCTTAAAGCGGACAATAGGGTAGAAGGAGAGCTACTGAAATGAAGATTTTCATATATGGCTGTAGGTTTGCTGCAGCCTGCAGCAACCTTGTGAAGCTCTTCCCTGACCCAAGACACTTCAGAGAAGCCAAGAAGAAGGCAATACCATGTCTTTAATATGCTCGGCAAAAATGCTCTGCAGATACAAACCCCATTTTTTCAAGATGAAGGGACTGATGTAGATACACTGTCCATCCTGAATGGGCACAGGGAGGAGTGCTCAAAGAAGTTGTATTTAGTGCCAACAGAAGGCAATGCCCACCTTTATGCAACCTTCCACCACCTTCCACATAACCATCTGTAGTGACATCAGTGTGGCCAATACCACCTAGGCACGGAATCTTCCCTATCTATTCTCAATTTGGGTTATCTGCCAGTCTCCCTCCAAGATCCTCAATGGGAAGTGAAAGTCAAGTTGACTCCCTGATACCCACACTGGTGCACAGATGCAGCAGTTGCTTCCCTTTTCCCATCAGGGTTTTATTTGGGTTACAGAAATATAAACTTCAGAAAAATGCTGGGAAATGGAAGAGATCTGGAAATAGAAACATCAGGAGAGGAAGACCAAAATTTTTATCAATATTACAGAGTCAAAACAATAAAATAGCAAACGATTACTGGTGGTAAGACATGACGGGAGAGAACTTCCCCCAAAGTGAAGAAGCATTTTGTATAGGAGCAAATACAAAGTATGGGAAACTAGAGAGGTAAAGGCAAAGGGGTGATGAAAATGTGGGAGGAAAATGGCACAGTGAGGAATGAAAATGTGACAGTGTGAAGGGAAACAGGAGATCAGATAATGGGAAAAAAAAGAAAAACAGGACAAACTATTTACAAAGTAGGACAGACAAAAGAGTGTGAAAGAAAAGAACTAAGAAAGTGAAGTTTTAAAAGCAGTAACAAAATGGCAAGCTGGTATTTCTTTTAGAGAATGAATACATATGGCACACATTTTATTCCACTGCCTTTAAAGGTGAATGTAGGTGGTGATAAGTAATTCATTTGGGACAAGATCATAATTTCTCAGCAATATCCACAGGAGGAAACAAAGAACACAGTAAGATCTAGAAAGTTGTCTAGATGAACACTATCATGTGTTTAAGGACTGTATCCACAGCAACTAGAACCCAACACAAAAACTAGTCACCATTTAACCACACTCCCCTGAGAAACTATCAACATAACAGTTTCTAGCAACATATTCAGACACAGTGCCACTGAATATTTGAGAGCTAAAATGAGGTACATCAAGTAATGAACTTGGTGGGTTTATTTTCAAATTCTACCACACACTCAATCTACTCATCGAAGTCATGAGTGTTTGACAACCCAGCACTCACACATGCAGTTCCATGCTTCAGGTTCCTCCAGACCAGAACATCTCAGCTAGAAAAAGACTGGGAAAGGTAAAGCTCAAAGAATTGACAGCAAAGAAATTCTGGGGTGATTGTTCCTTGCTTTTTCTTTTTTTTGTAGAAAGCATCCAAAGTGAATTCTGCTTTGGATAAAAGGGCTTAGTGAACAGCAGGAAAAAAAAAATTATTTACATCTCAGTATCATAGAGGTACACTATAAACAACTTCTGAGAAAGGCTTTTCCCCCAGTTCCTTCCCCCTTTTGGTTTTTTTAAATTTTTTTTTTTCAATTTTAACTTTTTTATGTTGGTTTGCGTAACCCGTCAGGTTCACGTTCTTCAGAATTTCTTGCGAAGACTCAAAGAATAAACTTACTACAAAAAGCATCTATTTAAGAGAGGGGCCTCCCTTACGAGAGTTTGCCAACATTGCACAGACAATGGAGCCACATTAAAAGCACTGATCTTCTCCTTCCATAATGCTACCAACATCCAGGGAAACTGCATTGACTCGTTTCTCAAACAGATGAACTGAAGAGTAAAGGAGTGGGAGGAATGAGCAGAGCACCTTCTCAAGGGGCAGCTGAATAAAATTGTTTCACTATGGCATATAGAGGAAAGTTAATTTCCCTCACCAAGCAAAGTGGAAAGCATGAGAGAAAATGTTAACTCACCTATGGCACACTACCTACAGACAGCATATTGGGACTTCAAAAATCCACACAACATTTACCCAGAATATAATTCAAAGCCCTATCTGATGACTGATGTACTTCACAGCTTTTATTATTTTCAATTCCACAAAAAAACTGTCTAAGAAACTGATCTGTATTCTTTATCAGCTTCACTCCCGCAGGTAAAATTATCATCTAAATTCGTTTCATCTGTAGCATGATCTGTTCCACTCCACTGTCTTCAAATTACACCTTGCCAAATCTCTAAAGGCAAAAGAATTGCCCAAGTACAGCAATTTAGAAAATGGTTTTCAACTTTTCAAATATTATTTTGAGATTGAAAACAGACTGTTTTTCATTTTTACCACTACACAGCAACACTTCCGAGTGATGCTTTTTCTGATTTAGTTGATGACCAGTAAATTCTGTGAATGAATCATTAAAAAACACCAGGTGGGTCAAAAGCTTTCATGACACACCTTTTCTGAAAAGCCTCTATGAAACATTCATGCATTGATCCTATTGCCTTCTGATTGCTGGTTTCACAGATTAGCACTACCAGTTAAATAAATGCTGTGCTCAAGTTGAAGGCTAAACATGAAGGTAACTTGAAAGTGTTTCAGCAACTTGTAAAGGGAAGCATCTTACTGATGTTCAAACAGTGTTCCTGCATTTTAGTCAAACCCCTCCACCTTTTTAAAGAATTCTATTTGAAGTCAAACATGAAAAGACATTTTTCCACTTTCATTGTTCATGGGCTACGGAAAGGACAAGATGAGAAGAAAATGTTATCAACCATTCTTTTATCATTTACCGTTCTGAACTTATTTACCACTTTTTGTAATTAAAGATATATCAGAAAGACTGTCCTTTGTAACTGGAAACGGCTTCTTTCTCACATCTGAAGAAACCTGACTGCATTCTTCCCAGACACTTGTAGCCCAACACACACTTTCAATTCATTTTCTATTACAGTGGCAATGTTCAGGAATTGAGTAATTTCTAGTTCAGTTCTTATGTTAAAACTGATTCACATTTTAATAGTAATAGAGAAAAGTAGATTAGAAGTTCCTGCTTGAGGAACAATTTCATCATATTGAAATGTTAAGGAAACAAGAAAAGCAGAATGATGTTATCAGGGACTGGAGACAAAGATTCATACTCCAGTTGCAGGTCAAAGCTTTATGCCACCACACCTCTAATTCTGGTAATGCATTAAGGGTAACACAGCTATACCTATTCACACTGCACTATCCCAAACACAAGAAGAACTCATATATCAGTACAGAGCTGTGTTTCAGGCAAAGAAAACTCACCGAAGACTTCAAATTGCTAGGCTGTAAGTAAATTATGAGCAATACAAGTTCTCACATGGCAAGGTAAGGCCCATGCTGTCTGCTAGTAACATATACACCTAAGTAACACATCTAAGATACAGGATTTGAGACTGCCCTGCAACACCAAGAGGAGAATATCTGCATTTGCTGGTTTGTGTAAAACAGAGAAAATAAAGACTCTTCTATTCTGTTCAATAAGGAAATAAACCAAGAGCATTAAACATGGCAAACAGAAAATCCCTTGTGGTTTACCACTGCAGGTTAGAGAATTTAATTTCTGCCCTTAAGAAACAACCTATACACCTACAAACACAGGAATTCCATAGAAAATTTTCAACCTCTCTGAAAATGATGCTAACCAGACAGATACTCAGAAGAGTCAGGAGCATTTTGACTTCCCAACTTTACACAACGTCTTTCATTAAAGACCACCAAGAAGCAATCACTTTACCCTTCAACCTCATTTTTGGTGACAGAATGCCAGGAGTACTGATATCCCCACAAAATTGTCTGACATTCTGCTCACATCTTGTGAAGCAGTTTTAACATATAAAGCTTTATAAACCACTTAAACGGCTATCAGCAGTACAATAGTGTATGAAAGACTGATGGAGAAAAATTTAAAAATACATTATTTTTAAGAAACAGGAACAATGCAACATCTATGAACCAAAAAAGTGTATTTCCTATAACAATATAATCCTTAAAAATGTATAGCAATACCTGCTGCTGTCTTTGCCGCCTCATTTGGGCAACCTGAGACATCATGATTTGACGATCCAGTAACTCCATCCTCTGCTGCCTCTGGATGTCAACTGTTGCTCCCATTCCCACTCGAACTTCATTCGTTGGTTCCGCAGATGAGAAGACTGGTTCAAGAGTCCAAGAAAATATCTTTGCTACCCATCTGGGTACACAAAGAATTCGATGAACTTTTAAGATACTGCTATTGTAGCAAATCCCAGAAAGCTGAAATCAAAAATGAAATGTTAAAAAACCCCAGAAAACCAAAAAACTTAAATACACCATATTTACTTTGAATTTGGCTGCAGGTAACAGCTGGTCTTTCTGGTTTTTAAAGCACTTTTACTGTATTTGCTCACAGTTCTCAGTCAAGAATCAGAGAACGAACAGGGGATTTCTTTACTTCCCTACAATTACAAACTATTACTTTTTTAAATCTGTGTGGTGCATTGCCTGTGACTCATAAAGCTGCTTGGGGTTTTTTGTTTGTTTCAGAATTTGAGCCCAAGCCAAGTGACCCTTTCTAAAACTGGTCAAAATTCAAATAAAATTTTAATTTCTAGTAAAAGAGCTGGTCAGGGTATGCTGCATGCTGACCTGAGAAGATTAAGACTACACTTGAGGATGCTGAAGCACTGTAAACACTTCTTCAAAAAAACCCAAACCCCCTTAAGGCTTTGGTCCCCATCACCGGAGTCTCTCCTAGCAAAAATAAAAGCAAACCAGCAGAACTGAAGTTAAATCTAAGACTATGCACAGACTTATTCAAAAAGAAACCCATCTACCTTACAGGAGGGAAAAAAAAAAAAAAAAANAAGGACCAGCATGGGATGTGTGTGTGTGTAGGAGGGAGCATCAACAGCAGAGCAGCAACTAAAGGAAAAAAAAAAAAAAAAAAAAAAGTTTAAAAACCAATTCATTAAAAACTGTGATACTGAAAAAGCCAGTTTTTGTGAGACACTTCTCCTACTCATAAAAAAACCCCCATTCGCTGTGTTCGTGCTTGCCTTGGGGCTTGATTTCATTTCAGTTTTAGCAGGAGAAAGAGAAATCCATGTGCCCCATAAATGGATTTACAGTCATCACTCAGCCATTATTTTGAATGCCATTGTGAAGCCGCAGCACTTGAACCCAATGAGGTCTCATTTGCATTGTGCTTTATGCCACATTTCAGCGTTTGTGACCCTTTATTGTCTGCTATGTCTACAAAAAAAATGCTGTGACAGCACAGTGAAATGAACAGGAAGAGATCTGAACCTCAAAAATCTGTAAACAAACCCCAGAAATGCGATTTTTCTAAAATCAGTGTAGAAACTCTGCATCTGATGTATTTATTTATTTATTTATTTGGGACTATTTGTTGTATCTCACTGACATTTGTATAAACATACTAAATGTGTTGATGAGTATACCAGGGGAGACAGTATAGGAAAAAGCAGCATTCTTTAGGAGAGGGGATATTTTTCATATTATTTAAAAGGTTAAATATCCAATGAGGTAGAGAGACTTTTAACAAAAACACATTCTGCTTTGGGAAACAATGATTTTTGTTTTATTCTACTTTCATTTTATGACTCAGGGTTGAAAGTAATACCAAGCACAGGCCATTTTAAAATGAGAAAGAACAGTTTAAACTACTCTTGCCCTCTTCAGTCTTTCAGTCATGCTTTGAGAAAGGAGATAAATGCTATAAAGGCCATAATCACATCAGAGTGAAGGCTGCCTTTAATAAAAATTTTCTGTATTCAAAGGAAGGTCCTAACTGGACAGGGCACTGTAACAGAAGCTTTTTCATGACCTCAGATACTCTTTCCTCAGCTCTAGTGAAACTGTTCCAGATGACTGTAAACTCATGACTAAAACCTGTGCACATCAACTGGAAACTAAGATACAGCTATAATTGCTAAAGAATAAGAGGAAGAAAATTCATACCACTCCTGCAATTCACCAAATTCAAATTTGGTAATTCACAAAAATTTAATTTTGGTATGTAGTACTTGAGGTATCTGCCTAGCAAGAAGGTCCCTCAGAAGCTAACGCCCTGGTCCTGAGGGAGTGATGTAGATAGGCTCCTCACTCAAGAAAACCTAGATTGTACAGTAACCAAGTAAGCAGTTTTTGGGGAGCGAGAACCACATTGCAAATATTACATATACATTTAATCTGCTGTTTTCTTCAATGCAAAATGCACAAGCAGCACCAAAGCCTATAAATTATCTTCCTTCCTCCCACCTTGTTAGGTGTATGTGTAGGGAGCATCATTATGCTATGGAGCCAGGAGTCCTCTTTCATTGCAGGGATTCTGCACACCTGATTGTACAGGTGTTAACTAGGCAGAGAAAGAAGTCCCACTCAAAATACTTTGTCCAACATCACACCAGCATTCCCTCACTGCTTTCAAATGTCCCTCCTAGATACTGATCTCTGCTCGCTCTTACCACCTTTGAAAATGTCTACTGTTTACAAAAATCTTGAACGGGTTCAAAAAGTCACAAGAAAAAAACAAAGTGAGTGATGATAGGAAAATCTGCATCTCCCTGAATGTATGACAAATCTTGACACGTGTCTGAACATACTAACCGCAAACACAATCGTTCTTCTATCAACTCAAGATAGAAAATAGAGCAATGAGATAACAGCAGCATATCTTTGGTGTCAGTACTTGTTTGTCTCAGAAGAGAAGGTGTACTGCAAGCACCAATTAGGAGCTGCATCAGTAAAAGCATTCTTGTATTTTTCTTAGCAGAGATGGCTAGTCATAGAATCATTTAGGTTGGAAAAGAGCTTTAAGATCATCAAATCCAATTGTCAACCCGGCACTGCCAAGTCCACCATGTCCTTAAGTGCCACATCTACATGTCTCTTAAACACCTACAGAGAGGGTGACTCAACCTCTTTTCGCCCTGGGCAGCCTGTTCCAGCACTTGACAAACAGTTTGGTGAGTAATTTTTCCTAATATTCAATCTAAACCTACCCTGGCTCAACTTAAAGGACATTTCCATTTATCTTACTTGGACAAAGAGATTGCCCCCCACCTCATTACAACCTCCTTTTAGGCAGTTACATTTATATATATATCCTTTTAGCAAGTCATTCCAGAGCATTTAATCAGAAGAAAAGGCTATATATAGCTAGAAGTTTATTGACATGCTAAAATGAAGAGATATTATATGGAAGTATAAGAAACTTTAAAACGCTGTGGTCAGTTATAACAAATTTTCAATAAGTTTCACCTAGTGAGGACAAGATAGCTATTTCTATATTTCCAATAAACCCAGAATGGAGATATTTGTAGTTAAAATAGGTCTTGTGATTCAGTCTGGCTCAGTGTCACACTCTCATCTTAATGTCAAGTATTTCCAAAGAACTTCCTCTTTAGCTGGTTCATATGCAGAACTTGATAGATACCATTTTAAAAAACACAAGCTTTGACGAAGTATAAAGCAACTTTTTACACCATTTTTGTTACTGACATTGGGTGAATTTCTAGTGTTTAGGAAAGCAAAGCAACATTGTTTTTTCAATGAAGATAAGATGATCTCATTATATCCCAACTTCAGCACTGTAAATCAGATTAAAGGGCTACTTCCCCAAAACTGAGGAGCCTCCACTGTATTGTAGCCTCCAAACGTCACCACAAAAAGACGTTGTGGTTATGTTCACACTGTTAGAATGGAGAATTTCTGGCTGGCAACATAAGGTGCATCTTATACCTTATAAGGTTTTCTGTTAGTCATAGCATCATCCACCATATTGTACATGGCACAGTGCTAAGCAGAGGAAATGGAGAATGCTGGAAGCTCTCTGGCACACTGCAGAATAAAAGTGTGCTTATATATTTTCAGTTTCTTAACACCTTGGATTACTATTGGTTCCTCATATAAGTTTCCTAACCTCCTCCTGCCCCCATGTAAAGCCTAACTTCCCCTCCCCTTCCCTTATGTCCTTCTAAAGTTGTACATTTTTAAGAAAAAGGAAGTAGCTGTAGTTTCTCTGTACATAAGGTAAACCAAACATGGAAGGTCTCCAGTATTTTACATGGCAAAGAGACATATGCTCCACTAGTAGCTGGAGTAGTATTTAAAATTTAAATATTTAAATTCACTGTACTTGATTAACACCAAGAAAGGAAATCAAACAGAAAAAAAAAGTACACTGGTGTAGAAAATGATGTTGAAAATTATTTTGCCTAACAGAACTTGACAGCAAACACTCAAATATTTTGTTCTGAAAAATGCAAATATATTAATCATATGTACTCAAGATTTGGCTATTTCCAGATACCAACAAATGAAAAGTAAATAGTTTTCTTTACGTGAAGTGACATTTTTATACCTATTTTATCTGCTTAATCCTTAGTATGTTCTGAATTCTATACAACTAGAATCAAAACATGGGCTTAAGTTTGTGTCAGAATCCTGTATTTATCTTCATTAAACAAAGCATTTATCAAACCAAAATGGATTGTGTGAAACCCACCCAAGAAACAACTACCCAACAAATAAACCCACTACATATGTATTTTCAACTTCTGTTACACTTGTAACAGATTATTCTGTTTGGGTTTCCTTTTTGGAAATTGTTGCAAATACTATAAACAGCCTTCTGCAATAGTTACCTTGAGAGAAAAATAAGATTATAATGATACTAAAATATTTCTCTTCAATTTTGTTTCCAGTTGACTGGGCTCATAAATTTTCCAGATACCTTGAAACATTTTTCTTCAGAGTTCCTCAATGCTTCATTGGTCAGATAGCATCATTATCAGCTAAAAAACATTGTGCATGTGCAAGCATGACTGCACTGCCATTTCAGCAAAGTACAGCTATTCTTAACCTGTACTTGTGTCCTAAGCATAGGTTCCCTAGGTTTCTGCCAGCGTTCTGTAGGTGATCATTATCATGTTCCTAGCCAAATCTTTTTAATGAAAAGATCAGGATTTGATTAATCTGACCCAACACAGATATCTGTGATTTAAAAGCCAACTTATGAGCTGGTTGTTTAAAGCTGGTTTTGTAGTCAACAGAGAGAAATGGGCAGTCTTAGGACGTAACTCATCCTTTGGCAGACGTCTCCAAAGTACACACACAGCTGAACTGCTCTCACGGATATCCTCTCTGAAAAAGGGTAACATTGCTGCCAAAAAAGCAAATGTTGATAGAACAATCTAATTCCTAATGAGTCAGTTGGTATAGCTGACCAGATAGACCATATTTTGGACACAGAAACTCTCAGATCAAAGACAGAAATTTAGAAGTGAAATACAAACTGAAAAACCAATGGCCATTTTTCTACAGGATCTTAGAAGCCACAAATATAAAAGACAAAATATCTTATGACACATTACTACCTTTTCCCGTCCTTTCTTACTGCTTTCCCTTTCTTCCAGAGCTGGAAATACCTGCATCACCCTCCTCCCAAGACAATTACAACCTCACTTCCAAACCAACAACCCCCTGAATTCCAGATGGGTCAACTCCTTTTTTTCTCAGATGTGTTAACTGATGCAGGAGTAAGTGCTGGTAGCTTAGTCAGTTGTCATGTGTTTACATCTTGACGTCAGCAAGGTGTCAAAGCTCCCACTACAGGGGATATTAAGACAACAAAGTCAGTAGAATGTAGTGACACTCAGATCAAGTAACTTACAGTCACTCAGCTGAACACTGAGCATTGTCCACACACAAATATTTCATGTTAGTTTCGGGCAGGATTCAGCACGTGTTAACGGACATGTGGATATCTGCATCTGTCCTGAAGTTAGCAGACAGACAGACAATGTTTCTTTTTCATTTTCTAACCTTTGTTCCTCTATTGCTTTTCCATTTCTTATTTCAGGCTATGCATCTCACAAGCTATGCACTGCTGAGGTTGCAGCTGGGGTACTTAGCTCAGTTCTGCACTCCCTGGCACAGGAGACATGGACTTGCTGGAGCAAGTCCAGTGCAAGGCCACAAAGATGATCAAAGGATTGGGAGCATCTTTCACATGAGGAGAGGCTGAGAGAAGTGGGACTGTTTGGCCTGGAGAAGGCCCAGAGGGATTTTATCGAAGTAAAGAAATGCCTGAAGGGAAATCAAGAGGACAAAAACAGGCTTTTTTCAGTGGTTCCCAGTGACAGGAACAGAGGCAATGGGCACAAACTGAAACACAGGAGGCTCCCTCTGAAGATCAGGAAACACTTTTTCACTGTGAGGTTGATTGAACACTAGCCCAGGTTGCCCAGGGAGGTGGTAGAGTCTCCATCCTAGGAGATACTCAAAAGCCATCAGAACACGGTCCTGGGGCAAGCTGTTCTGGGTTGCCCTGCCTGAGCAGGGAGGCTGGACCAGATGTTACCCTCAGTGATTCTGTCAACTGTCTGAGTACTTGCTCTTTAGTAGGTAGTTCTGTCAGGAAAGGGGAATCACATCGGTTACACACAAAACACGTGGTTTTACTTAGGTAAGTACTTAAGCATAGACAGAATTTTTAGTGAGTGAGTAGTCTCACTGATATTAGCAATATTACTGATATGTATACTGTAATACCAATGTCATATATTCAGAAGTTAACTAGATACAACATTTAACCAACATTTATCTGAATCCACTTATAATCACAGTCACAAAGAGTTCAAGAAATATCATGCTTTGACTAAATACCTACATGAGACTAAACATGGATGACAGAAGGATATCCAGACTAACTGGAGGATGAAGGACAATGCACAGCAGGACATGAATGTGGAGGTAACTGCATACATTAACAGACTCTGACCAAAGACTCTCTTTGAGAAAGCACATATTTAATACTAATTTTAAGTATGTAGAAGGGATGATAATTTAAATGTGAACACTATACTGTGGGGTAATACAAATGCTTCTGCATTCCCTTCAAAACATTTTTTAAAACAACAAAAAATTCAGCATGAATTGTTCAAAATCATTTAAGAAAAATGTGAAAGAGGAAGAAAAACAACACAAAAATCAGTGATTCCTAGGTCTGATCAGGTATTAACTACATAATGTTATTTTTAAGACAAGAACTAAAACAATGAAAGTCTGGTTTAATTACTTTGCTCCCCAGCTGAATCACATTTTATCCTATAAATGCCAACTCTAAACGACATGAATTCACTATATAAAAACACCTCAGCTGAATGAATAACTAACAGAAAGAATGGATAAAGTTCTTAACAAATAGAACCCAAAAGTACAATCCAAGTACACTTGGGAGCATTTAACAGCAGATATCTGTAGTCTATGTGAAACTAAGTTAGCCACTTCAAAATTATGAATAATAACTAATGTGCTGAAAAAACTAGAACTGAAATTAAAACCATGCATTCAACACTGTCTAAACTTTCTAGCTTAACCTTAAGCTGTTAAAGTACAAGCTCTAAATTACAGATTCTCTACGTTTTCCAATATCTAAATATAAAAAGCATAACTTCTCATACAATCTGAGAAAAGTAAATTCCAGTGTAGCATAGTAACAATGCAGAAAACTGTTGCATTCAGTTTAGTGAAATCTGCAAGTCAAGCAGGATTTTAGAAACTTTTCAATTTCAGTTTCCTAAGGTTTGAACTAAACTCTACATAAATTCAAGGCAGCTCACAGTAGACTTGGTGGGTTCCAAATTTTGAACTTTATGCAGCACAGGTCATGTTGCAAACAAGTAAAAAACCAATACTAGATAAGAAGAAAAGCTGCAACACTAAAATCAAAGAAAGGGCCTGAAAGATACCTTCCCCCTATGAAACACAGCCCTAAGCTACTCAGAAAAACCCATGGCATGTGATCTGTCTGATGACATTATCCCAGAAAGTAGAGGGAATTGCATGTCTTAGTGGGACATGTCTTCTGCTGGTGACCAACCTGAGCTTATTTAAGCAGGCGAGCTCTAGCTATGACTGAACCTTGACACACCTCTCAAATTTCAATCCTACAAGAGTGTAGCAAGGAAAAACGTAAAGTGGGAATCCAAGAGATTTTAAAGGGGTGGGGGGAAAAAAAAAAAAAGAAAGAAGATGTATACATCCAGTGAAACATGAATACCACTTCCTAAGTTGTTTTGACTATTTTAAAGAAAAAAATAGTGAAGAAACTGTTTCAGGCCTTCACTAAACTGAGTGATATGCACTACATGGAAGCACTTCTGTAAACAACTACTGAAAGAATTTTGGGCATCTCTAATATGTTTCCTAATTTTATGACACAAACCCCAAAAAACTCCTATCCTAAGAAACAAATCTGGTCTGTATGTGCCACGCATCATATATTCCTGGCAAAATAAATCACAAGAAACTAAATTAGTCTTATCAATCATAAGAAGAACATTACAGATTACTGATTACATCAGATTTGTGAATTTCTTTAACTCTACTTCTTAAATTCTCTCTTCCTTATAAATGAGCATCATGTATTTAAACAGCATGTTTTATACAACCAACAACTGACATACCAAAAGTACAATAACTGATTGTCCAATTTAATGTGGAGCGTAAAGAAACTGCCTTTAAGAGTGTATTCCCATGCTGGTTCAAAATTAGATCTAGCAAGATATACCTTATCACAAAGACAGACACAGCAGACCTTCTGTATTCCAATAACAAAACATGAGCTGTAATTTCTACAACTGAGAACAATTCGCCCTCAAAACTACAAATTGTCTAAAATTCCCTATCACCAGGCACATTACATGAATGCCTACCTGCACACATAGATTCATACACACATTTCTGTAATGATGGCATCACTCAAAACCACTGAAAACAAGAACTGAAGGCAGTAAAATTCTCAGTACGTCCATATCCTGCCTGGAATTCACAACTAAGACTAATGATACTTGCAGGGATGTAACTGGAAAGTCAGATCCCATTTAGTCATGTTCAAATATAGATTGTGAGAATTTAAATAAACCTAAACTAGGAACATAGTGAAGACAAAGTGGAAACTGACAACAACTCAGATATTGTGCACCACTCATTTTAATATGCCGCATAAGCAGAAGTGCAACAAAAGCTAAATGACAGAACAGCATCATAATACACTCAATATGAGTGGGTAAGTGATCTTCAGTGCTAAAAATACAGTGAAGTATCTAACAGGCAATGAACTAGTGACTAAATATCACACCTATCTGACCTGGTGTTCGTGCATTTATTCATCCTTTTTGTACAAATACCTGAAAATTTGAGTCCACAAAGACTAAGCTAGTAAGCTAGAAAAATGTCAAGAGTAGTAAGAATTACATAACATAGGTTGTCAGAATGACTTCACATCAATTTGACAATCTATTTACTTCTGACATTGTACATATACGTTATCAACCAACTACACTTGTAATGCTAAAAGACACCTTTATAGTGTTGCATATCCTTCTTCAGATTATTTAATGTATCATGAAATTTTATTCCTTTATCAAGTTTTCTCAAAAGATGCCAAATTATAATTTCTAACAGAGGAGAAAAAGAGACTTCTTAATCACAGAAGTGTGGGAGATATGCTACACAAAAAAAAAAAGGCTGAAATTCCTAACATGAATTTCTTTTCAACTTGCAGCACTTATTACAAAGTGGAGTGCAGCTCTCTGCTTGCTGCAGAAAAAAATTGAGACTGAAAACACATCATCATTGACAATGACTTAATTCATGCTGACTGAAGCAATATGAAAACTTGAAATTATTTTCTTAGCCTTCCCGTGACACAGAGGTAGCTCAATTTAATCCTATGGATTTACACCTAAGAAAAACATACTGTCAACCTGAAATTAAAAAAAAAAGTGCTAATTTATAAAAAAGATTACTAAGAAAGTTGAGAAAGTTTCATTATACATAAGAATAACACTTTACATTAAAAGAGAATTAAAATAAGAACTGCATAATATATTATGAAACAAATACTAAGCTATTCTTTATATGTCTGTATAATTAAGTATACATACAGCTGCTGTCATCAGGAAAGAGGGAGTTAAAATGCCTTTCCATTTCTTTCCTTTCCTTCCCTCTCTAATGAACACCTGTTTGAAAGGAAGGGCTATTAAAAGAGCCAGCAGAGTAACAGGAAGGGTAGAGCATTTGGAGGAAGTCACAAATCCTTCGGTGGGCACAGAGGCTTGGGCTGATTTCCAGGGGAGATGGATTCTGATTTGTTAGCTGCACTGCTTTCATCGATATTTATAGCAAGATCAAATCATGAACAGACGTCACTATTTGCTGTTCCGTCACTCCTGCTATTAGTTATCCTGCAAATTCACAGAATATTTCGCTACAGTCTATGCAAATAGAATGCAAATAAAGACCAAATGCAAAGTGAGACCAAACTACTGAGTTGTAGCAGCATTTCCCTGTGAGCTCAACCCAATTTCAAATTAGTAGGTTCTATGCAGCAAGGGCATAATCTGAGTTCTCAAGACTCCATCAACTTAGTAATGAGCTCCCTTGGAAGTGGTGGCACTCTTGCTGTTTGAAAAGGTTACAGTCTTTTGGGCCAAGAAATCAGTCTGAGCTCCTAATTTCTAAGTTCATGGAATTTTAAGAGAAGATTATCAGTATCTAACCATCAGAAAGATTTAGCACCATCTGTTTCAGCACTCAGTGCCTTAGTACCAAGAACAGAGTCAGAAAGGAAAAAGAGACCACACCTCCTTTATCTGACTGATGTAAAAAATGTGATTTTGTTCCCTTACTGCCATTGTCATTGTGAGAAACAGCTATACTACAGATCTCCTAGCAGATCAGCAAAGTATGAAAAAGCCACACAGCAAAGTTATTAAAAGCTGAGTTTTGGAATCAAAGCTTGAGGCTTGCTGAATACTGGAGAAAACCAAACCCCAACCCAGGTTACACATTTCTACCACTTCCTCAATAATCTCATTTATAGTTGGGGGTGTACAGCTATATCCATGGCAACAGTGGCACCCTGAAAATATTAACCATCAATTTTGTCGTCTGTCAGTTTATCACCAGCTAGTCAGTGCTTTACGTATTTGGAAGTTGAAGAGGAAAACTTTCTACTTACCATCACAAAATATTACTTAGTAATTTCTGTTCTTTTTGAGTCCAAATATACTGTGCTGATCACATACATAACGGAGTGTTTTAAGCAACACATGATTTTTATAACAGTAAGACTTACCAATCCACTTAAGGCTAAAATCCAGATGTAGGAACCAGAAGTTAAGAGCTAGAAGACATAAATTTTTATTTTACAAAGATATTGCTATATGAACTACTAAGCCACAATATAATATAGGCTATGCACTCATCATGACAATGGAAGACATCAGACTTTTACCTCTGTTAAAATTCAGTTTAACATTAAAAAGTATTCCAGAAGCAGCAAAGTGGAAAAAACACAGGAATCCAACAATTGTTCCCCTTCTACAGAACAATACATTTTATTTTCATATAGCTTACTAAGTATAACAGGATGTCAGTTATAGGCTGAAACACTGAAGCAAAGGAAATGACTCAGCAGCAACAGGAGAAGAGTTCCAAGCAGGCAGGCACTCCAAGTGAAGCTCTCAGACACGCAGTCACAGACAGACTAAGCACAAGCATCAAAATTAAAGAAATAAAGTTCTCACCCAGTGACATATTTGCTGACATGAAATCACAGAAATAAGTCGGAGTGAATTTTTTAAAAAATCCTGATAAGCCAACATGGCAGCCCATTGTTTCTAGCAAAGTATGTGACTAATCACCTGGAAAAGATTATTACCAACTGGAAAAATGGACTGAAAATTAGACCAATACTGGTTACTGAAATGTTTCTGCATGATGCTGTCTGAATCATGAGAACACCTTCCCTCTAGAGTTCTGACCATGGAAAGAGTGACTTGAGATAAGGGCAGAGTTTACAAATGAGGAGAAGGCAAATGAGTCTTCCCTCAGCCTCTGTGTGATGGCAGCAACCGTTCTGCGCACGGCAGGGAGAGATCCCACACAGATACGGAGGTTAGTGACAGCACTGATCTGCACTGGAGGTGCTGAGTGTATGAAAGCAAAACGCAGAAGACACGATGGAAAACAGGCCACACAATATCACGGCTTTCCCAAAGACTGTAATAATACTAGAATTGATGGGTTCAGAAGAGAGGAAACAAGACTTCTAAAAGATCAAGAAAATAAGGTGCTGAAGCAGAAAATGTAGGAAACCAAAGGCTGAACAGGAAAGAGGATGACTTAAATGTTCATGTGGAGCACAAGTCAACATTCTGAAATGGAATACTTTATCTAAAATACTCTCTACCACATTTCACACAACTATGGTGTTTGCCCCACTGCTAGTGCCAGAGCTACTTTTGAATCCCTGGAATATACAGAAATAAGCCTAATTTCTCATAAATTTGCATATCTCCTATTTCATAATCCAGGTTGTAACACAAGTGTCCATTCATTTCTAGGCTGCTGGGTTTGGGGTTTTTTTAAATTGTTTTTTGAACAATTACTGGCTTTCTATACAAAGCAGCTATATTTTTCCAGTCATATTTCACAGAATACTACATGATGTTGCTGTGCTCTATGTTACACTATTTTAAATTACCTGTCACATGGTAACGCATGACATGCAAGTAAGATTAATTTATATAAAAGTGAAATTCAGCCAAAACCTTGATTATTTACAAACAGTCTTACCATAAAAAATACTGTATTCTACACTTTTGTTTGAACTCTAACAGACAAGGGAAAAAATAAACAAACTCAAGAATACAGGCAAACTAGAAAGGTGAAAGATATATATGCTTCAGGATCAAGTTCTGTTTTAATCTCTTTTTGTCTGATTCATTTTACTGACCCAAAAAAATAACTGTAGAATTGTCTATTATATTTTTCCATGTAAATAAGGTAAGAATACACCAGTTGCTCACCACTCCAGCACACTAAAAACACGTTTCTCTGTGTTTTAGCTGATGGGATAGTTACTAGCTAAATGTATGCTGAATCATGCATCAAAATTCATAGACAAACATACAGAAATACTAACTACTACTTTATTAGTTTATTAAAAGATGAACAAGCAAGTACATACCATACCTGTAAACCCAGTATGTAGACCAGAGACTTGTTTGTGATAGAAAAGTGTCCCAATACTTGTGTCACCTGCACTCTTGGAATGGAGGAATAAAATGGAACAAATAGCGCAAACACAGGACCCAAGCTGCAAAAAGAAAGATGCAGATGGTTATAAGAATGGTACTAGCAACAGTAGTGTCAAACAATCAAAAGGAGTTAATTCTAAGTACATAACAATCAAAATGTTACACCACCATGCAAACAAAGGTCTTCCTTGGGAACCAACACTAGATAACTCCTGGCATTCAAGGTAATAGATTCATTAGCAAATAAGAACAAGTCACAAAAAGTATTTTATTTCCAAATGTTTAGGACTGGAGGCAGAAGAGAAGGCAACATATTTCATCTAATAGCAGATTCTTCCTATAAAGCACAGCACACAACAAGCACAGCAGTAATTTCCTGCATCAGAACAAAATTTCTTTGATTCAAATGGACAAACGATAAGGATTTTACCTTTCCCAAAAGGTTAAGGAAACCACTTCACTTATGAAGCTAAGCTCCTGGTATTTACCCAGACTTAAGGTGTTAGAGGATTGCCAATAGAGTACAGTATCTAAGATGGGAATACTGACAGTTTGATTTAATTTCTCTTTGCCAGTGATTTCCTGGCCCCACAAATAAAACTTCCTTTAGGGTCCTCATCTTAATCACAACGTAAGATGTTTTTTAAGTTTTTAAACCATCATTGGAAGAAATGTCATAGAATCTAAGACTTCAAGCACTTTTTACAATAACCAGATGCCTAGACTGATCTTGTGAACATGAACTAGTGCATTTCATTCAGATACACAGATACAAAGCCCATTTTCCTCACCATAAAGCACACAGAAAACTAAACCATGTCTTAAAAAACACAGAGGAGGTCACAGAAGAACCAATGCCAAAGGCATGGATAGGGGAGATTCTAGGAGAAAAATACTTCCTAGGATGGAGAAGGTGAATTACAAAAGGTCACTTCAGGCAGACACAATTTGCTGCACTGGAGGAGCTGTGAAAGCTGCAGGCAGGGGAGGCCACCAGCGAAGTGCCATCAGCCCCAGGTGAATCCTCAGCCGTAGCTCTGCTCTGTGCCGGGCCTGACAGGCACAGGGTGCTGCACGGGGTGATCTTTCACTGATCATCAAAACTTTCAAGAGTTGCAGTTCCCACAGGCCTTTACATGAAAGGGATCTTTCTGTACCCAGCAGGAATTCTGCAAACAGCCTAGATCAGGACCTCAGTAACTTGAGCAGTTCACTCAAAAACACATTTCCTTTCCAGAGAAACTACTGATAGCAGTAATCTATGTGAAATGATGGACTGAATATTAAAACTTACATTTCCTGAATAATTGCCAAGTGCAACACCCATAGCTATGAAAGAAAAAAAAAACCCCTTCAAGTATTATTTTTATTTATTTAATGGGCTCTGGCTTAAGAGCATTTTGCTATCATTTTGTTTGTTATATTTGAAGTTCAGCTTCCTGAAAAACTTCCAAAGACTTAAATACAGTTTAACTATAGAAACATTTTTAGTACCATCCATTTGACACACAGTCAGACTCACTTAAATGTACACAGAATGCTAACTCAGAAACTAATGAAAAATGTTCAATTTTGCATATAATCCTTCTTACACAAACAAAACACACCTGTATAAACATACACAACACATTCCTGAAATAAATTGAAATTATTTAAGTTGTAAGAGTTGCAATGCGATAAGAAAGCAACATACAAAAATTATTCTTCATCTGAAGTTAGTCCATTGTAGACGATATTCACTGAATAAATCAGGTTTTATAAGTGAAGATAGAAGAAAAACAAAGAAAAAATATATTTTCTCTTCTTAGAAAAGTATTTTTAAATTATTTCTTTCTACTCTCACCAAATTAACTGAGAGAATACCACAACTGTGGCATGCTTTTCAGGTTTTATTGATCCTGTAATAAACAGTGACTCAGACACAGAGATTCACATGCAAGAGTGCACTCAATCATAAGATGGGAAAGTACAAAAAGGAATTTCCCAAGACTGCATTTTAAAAAGAGATTAGAGAATCCTGAAAGGTTCCCTAAATGTTAGTATTCACCATTTATGTCAACAGAGACCACAGAAAGCACCACCCCAGTCCAGAGTAGTGATCAGTTTAATTCAAAGTCCAGTGTCTGACACTGCTCAGAACCCAACAACCTAGAGGAGCTGGATGAAACTTAGTGATGGGCCTTTTCTCCTGAAACAGTAAGTTCATAGGCACCACAGAGGTATGCTCCTAAAGGCTTCAGTGTTGGTTTTTTAGACAGAGTTCACATCTAATAGAAATAGATATTACCCAAATATCCATTCAGGTATCTTTTTTTAAAATGTCAAAACTGGTGTCCTTCAAAAATCTGTGTGAAACTCATTTGTACAGGCAACTACACTGGCTGAAAATTCATTCTGATTAATTTTAAACTTTCACCCTCAACTTTCTTTCTGTAATTCTGTACTTGAAAAATCTCCTTTAATATTTTCTGTTGCCTTCAGAATTTTCAACAGTTTACTTATGCCTTGTTTTCGAATACCTATATGAGGATGCTGCTTATCTACAGCAGGTCTGTCAGAGAACTTATCCACGTAATAATACTAGAATATGGCTGACAAAGTAAAGGATAACAAAAGGATGGTTAAGGAAAATGTGGACCCACTGGTGAAAAAAGGGACCCAGTGACAAAGGGCAAGAAAAAAACCAGGGCACTCAATGTCTTTTTTGGGTCAGTTTTCACTGGTTAGTTTTGCCCTCAGGCCTTGCAGATGGTCCCTGAGCCTCCTGTGGGACTGGAGCAACACCTGCTGTAAAGGAAGGTATTTTGGAGGCTCTTGAGCCCAACTGATCACACAGGAGGCGAAAGGACCAGATAGGCTGTACCTCAGGGTTCTGAGGAAGGTTGCCAATGATACATCACTGAAACATCATGGTGATTAGGGCAGGTTCCTGATGACTGAAAAATTGCAGATGTCACACCCATCTTCATGGAGGGCAAGAAGAGGACCCAGGTAGCTACAAGCCTCACCTCTATCCCTGGGAAAGTTACAGAGCAAAGCTCCTAGAAGCCATTGCCAGCTACATGATGGACAAGGCAGCTGCTAATATCCCCTATGGATTTACCAGGAGTGACTCAGGTGCTGTGAATAAGGAAGGGGAAGATGGCAAATGTTGTACACTCTGACTTCAGGATGGCCTTTGACTTGGTTTCCTCTTCAGCCCTTAAGGAAAAACAGGGAAGATATCCACTGTATAAGCAGATTTGAGGGAATCTGGCTGCACTGGATCGCAAGGGTTCTGATCAGCAGCATCAACTTTAATGGCAACCACTTACTAGCAGCTTCCCTCAGGGATCCACACTGGGATGAACACTATTTATTGTCTTTATTAAACAACCTGGATGATGGGACAGAGTGCACTCCCAACAAGCTAGCAAGTGAAATCAAATTGGAGGGAGCAGTCAATATTTTGGAGAGTAGGACCACATTCAGCTATTCCTTGATGGACCTGAGAAATGGGCTGACATTAGGAACCTTAGGGAGTTCAACAGAAGTGACTGTGGAGTCTTCCATCGGGGTTGGAATAACCTTGTGCAAAGGCATAGACTGGCTAGAAAACAGATTTGCAGACAAGGAACTGGAGAATCTTTTCAGTGTTAGTCAGCCTTTGAGTGTCAGTTTATCCTTGCAGGAAAGGTCAATCACATACAGGGCAGCAATATCAATGTGTTATCATCAGGCCAAGGGAAGTAATTGCTCAGCACTTCTGAGCCTGAACCTAAATCATTGTGTCCACTTTTGGGCTTCATGCTTCAAGAAAGGTATTAATATACTGGAGCAAGTCCAGACAGGGATAATGACAGTCCAGTATTGTACCAGGCTGCCCAGAGCTACAACCTCCATCCTTAGAGATACAGCCTGGACACATAGCCCAAAATAACCCATTCTTGTTGGACATGCTTTGAACCCAGGGTTGAACCAGATGACTGCCCGAGGTCCTGTCAAACCTAAGATACCTTACTGTTCCATGAATAATCAAAGCCTTTTTCCTGAAGGTCATGATCACTGGAGGAATTTCTGTTCCTGTATTTAACTACACAGGTGCAAACACTCATCCACATATTGTAAATAAAAGGACTGGTTCTTAACTCTTTTAGTCATGCTAATTAGTTGTTTGGTAGCATATATCAGATTTAACATCTACAAGTGGAAAACATATTCTTACTGAAGGACTACTTCGATCTTTTCTTTTCCTTCACTTCTTTCTTATCCTCTTGTTTTTGCCTTCCCTCTCATCTATTTTAGTCTCCTTTCCTGTACTGTCTCTCCTTTTGCAGAGACCTCCAGCCCAGCCCTTTGTTCACTACACTATGAGAATATCAGGAACATCCTTTCAAGTGCCATGATTAACTTCTACTAGAAATCTGAGACGTCTGTGTGCAAAGAAGGGCTATAGACACAAACAGATGCTGACTTTGAACTGAGTTTTTGCCCACTTCATATTTAGGAAGTTAATTTCAGTCATGTGGGTTAGAAAATAAAATTTTCAAACAAACCAGAAAACTCTAAAACCTGAAAAGTGAATTCTAGAGTTTGAACACTCCACATGGATACCATGTCTATCCCAAAGATGTACTGTAGTAGCCATCTCTACAATAATTGTATCATCATTTTGAAGAGCATGTTAAATTTTAACATTTGCAGTGAAACAGAAACCGTGACCAGATGGGAACATTCCACATCATATGAATTTATGAGATTGGGTTTGTACAGAGAAAAAACCCACGACGTAGAAACAATATCCTTGAAAAAAAGAAATCAGAGATGTAAAAATTACTGTCAGAGAAGAAAAAATCAGGGGCAAGTACATCTTATACGAGAAACACACTATTTAAAGTCTAAAACAGTGACTATTAAATGCAGATTAAAATAAAACATTAGCACTACCCAATATATGCACTAAATAGAGGAAAAAATGGTTCTAAAATGCATGAAAAAAGGGTTAGAAAGCTAATTAAATGTAGCTTCTGCAAAAATACTTGCTGTTGTCAATGGAAGTTCTGTGGGATTAAGTTTGCAGAAATAACCTGCTATTTTATTCAGAATGACTCACTACACTTAGTAACTGCGGTGCTGTGTTTTTCTTCATTCAAGTTCTTCAAAAAACCATTAAACTGACAAATTCACAACAACGTATTTTTCGGGGGACTAAAAATATCACTTATAAAAACAGCTGCAGATAATACAGGCATGTAAACCGTGCACTTGCAATTCAAGCTACTAAATCCTTTCAGTGACCTGCGTTCCTACAGTCTGTCCAAACACTGCCATATTACACTTAAGGTGCCAGCCTTTATTCTGAACATGCTAAATATTCACAATAGCATTCCTTAAAATTAAGTAACTCTGTGGAATGTGACCACCCTTGAGAGTTGGGTTCCTCTCCCTGCTGGAGCCCTGGACTTAAAGGACCCACCTACTGCATCCAAACTTTTCACTACACATGAGCAGGACACCCCATTGCCTGAAGTCTCTCAATAGCAGCAAAAGCATTAGGCTTTGTTACTCAATACTCACTATCTAACGCCAATATTTCACAGGAAAGCAGCAAGAAGGCAGAGAAAAAGTAAAAACCCAAGACAAAACTTGAAGCTGTGCGTCTGGAGGTGAAAAGAAAGGTTCCTCTTGTCCATGGATATCTCCACAGAATCTCTGCGACTTGGAGTTCATTAAAATTTGAGACTAACCATCAAACCAACACTTTACAATCCCCTCATGAAGGCAGAAGTCAGACACCTATCCTAAAGTAAGCTTTAGTTTTTAATGCCAAGACTATCCAACAATGTATTTCATAAACTGCTGGGTTCCATGTTACTCACCTTGCCTGCCAAAAGCAAAACATGAAGTGTTTGCACATATATGGTAAACACAAATGTATATCACATTATTTAATTTAAATGTTCAAATCCTGGAACAGTCAAACGGATATTGGACCAACAGCAGCTATATCAGAGCAGAAAACAAACAGCTAGAAGGATAAACAGCTAGTGAAAGAATGCAACCTGTACCATTTAGCTCAAGCAATTAGCATCACATCATGCTAGGCTGGATTGGCAGCTAATACACCAGTGTAACTCAAAGGGTGCAATCTAGTACTGTATCTTAAGCAAAGGAAGGCAATATTTCATCAGATCAGAGCAGGAAACATACTGGCATTATTTTATAATGGTAACACAATTCTGAAACAAACATCTCCTTTAATAAGAAGCTGGGGTACTAATGTCAGCCCTTGAGCAAAGACATGTCTGCATATCTCAAAATTTCCCATTTCTACAGCATACGTTAGGTGCTCGACAGGGAACCACACTGTGGTGTTACTTTGCATACATATGAAGCAAGTTCCCTGTGCAATTTCCCTTTAAACAGTCCTTAATTCTCATTACTTCATTTAAAGAGATTTTACTCTCTGATGAAGCTGAATAATTAAAAAATTATTCAAAAACAAGTAAGAAAAAAATCCAGAATAAGACTGGTAAGTTCTCCCAAACGCTTTCTGATTGTGGTGTCAGAAGATGAATGTTCCATTAAGACTGAGGAGCTGAAAGCCCTAGACAGAGCCCTTCAGCTTTCTGGCATCTATGGGGCATCAAGCCAGGTATACACTGGGAGTTCAACACCAGAAAAATCAGTGTACAGTGTCAATCAAGTGCACCAAGTAGGTACAAAAGTAGCTCACAAGGCTCTATGTTCTGCTATAGCAAAAACATTTCCTATCACACAAAGCACATTTAGTAAAGTTTAACTTCGTCATTAGATCTGCATTTACTTTAGGTTTTCTGATGAGATGGGCATATTAGTAGAGATCCTATCTCTACACACTTTCACTGCTACAATGTCAGCCAACACCTGTGCTGTGAACACAGCCCTAACATTTCCAAAGAGGCATCCTACATTTTGCATCCCACCAAAAATAGCCTTATTGTGCCTTGATTAAAATCAGTCCACTAAATGAGGTCATTTTAAAGATAAATAGTCCTTTGCAGTCATGAATGATCAGTATCAGTTCTTAGGGAAAATCCCAAGTAACTCTCAACCACAGCCTCTAACAGCAAACGAAAGGATTTTCCATCTATCTCTGATCTCCAAAACCCTCTTAACAAACACACAATTTAACTCTTCTATCACAGTTCTTCCCCCAGAAACAAGGCTATTTCATGCACAAATGGCTTAACGCACAGTTTGACATCCCACTTCTTTCCTACTCCCTAGCCACTCATTCTTATCAATATTATTTTAGGGGAATCTGATTTGTGTTTTAGAAGTTTTTTATCTTTCATGTATTTACTTTATATTTTTCATAATTATTATTATTATCATTATCACTGCTTAAAATGCAACGAACAGCTTACAGAGGCAGACATTCTTAATAATCTCTCAAACTCCCAGAGTTCTTCGACTTCCTCGTATATTTTTGAAAGGCATTTCTGTAAATCCTCATCATTACAATACTAAAACCACGCAGGGAATATCCACGGGCGTTTGAATCATCTGCTTTAATACTGCATCTCGGTATGTCTCAGTTTTGAGGTTTCCTTGTGCTGCATCAGATCTCATTGGTAAGAAGCATGTACTGATCACACAGCTCTTTGCTGTAAATAAAGTTATTTTTAAATGCAGATGGCATATAAACAAAGTTTTTCGCATATGAGAGGGATTTTAGTTGGTCAACAATTCGTCAAGTAAACCTCAGGGTAAAGTCCCTTCTGCAAAAGTCAGTAATGCGTAACTTCAGGGGGGAGGTGGAAGTGCTGTTTCTAATTACTCTCTTTGAGCAGACTAATTGTAAAAGGATCAAAAATAGATGCTTTCACATCCCATAAAACAGTAGGCAGCAAATCAAGATCGGCATACAAACAGGGTTGGTTTCTTTCTAAGCACTTGAAAAAACCCTACCCCTCCCACAAAGACTCACGTAATCACTCTTGAGAACAATGTGCAAGAGTAAATCTTCGCACTCAAGCCATCCTGTTAATGCCCTTAACTGCTCAGAGGATCCAAGAAGCTACAGAGATGTAAGTACAGAAAAGAACTAACTTTTTACATTTTTCCTTTGCCACTGAACAACAGCAAACAATTCCAGAAATATTTCCTTTTTTTGCATTATACTGGATATTTTATAAATGATCTTTGTATAGGAAAGGCCCATGGAAGAAATTCTCTGATATTTTATATTTCCATATTAACATGCTGCTAGTTAGTTTCCATTTAAAGGACCTGTTGATCCACAGAATCAACAAGTTATTTCAAGTTCTTTCTTATAATACAGCCTTCTGACAACCACAGAAACATTTCATACTGCCTTAACTTAAGACAATTTTTAAGTGACACTAATTTAAATGATATTAATGCAGAAATAACTACTGTAGAAATAGTAAGGGAAGCACTGAAGCTCTCAAGTCACTGAATCTCACAGAATAATAGTAGGAGAGAGCCTTAAAACTAATCCGTACTGTGATTGTGAATGCATAGCTTGCTCTTATCACATGTGCTCCTTGTCTATGAAAACAGCCTTTATTATCAGCCTGAAAACTCCTCAGTCACTCTCCTCATGTCCAAATATTGCAACAGAGCATTTTAAGAATTCGAAGTTTTATGAGCTAATTCCTCTTTTAACTTCTAGTACACATTTCTTTCAAGGTTTTTAGAAGGCATTTTTCTTCTGAATTGCAATGACCAAACACCTTTCTCCTTATTACTGATCTTTGTGCCACAAAGCTGAAGAAATATTACAAGTGGTAGGATTTTTATACACCCTCCCAATTTAAAAGGACCAATTTTTCCTATTATACTGGCAAAACAAGACAGACTGTTCAACAGACAATAACTCAAGTATCATTTATTTTAAAAAATAAGATAGAGTATATGCCTTTGAGCACAGAATACAGAATTTTCATGGCTGCTCCTGAAAAGACAAGAGAATTGAAAATTTACCTGGCAATAAGTCTTTAAGAGCTCAAATCTCATTCCTTTCTGGTAAAAATACTCAGGAGCACGTATAGAGAATAATAAACTTAATATAGAAGCTGTAATCTGAAGATGTAATCCCTAAAATGAAAGACTATACCTGTACGGGTCTCATATAACTCAGAAAAAAACCCCAAACTCTAAAAGGTGTGCATGTTTTCTAGTACTAAAATACAAATTCTGATTTGACCACTTTTTTCTTCTGCTTGCAAGAACGTAACTGTCAGTGGCTCACACTTTTATTTTGCTTATTTGCTCTAGTTTTAGGCTCTCTCCTTTTTACATTTAGTATAGTTAAGTAAGTATAAACTGAAGGGAAGTTAATCATCTTAGCATCGGCACAGCTCTTCACGTTAGTATGTGTTTTTGGCAGAGATTCTTTGTTAGATAGTTCTCATACTTTTTGTAGAACAGATCACCCTTGTAAAGTGAGATCCAACAGATAAGAGCAAAGGCGTACACTTCAAATGACTTCCACTTTTTCTTTAACTAGATATACAGCATTTCAGCTCAACTTCTTTTATTTCCATCTCACTTACTGTAGTTTCTATTATTTTTTAGCACCAAATATAACTGTAATACAACAACAGTCATGCAAAATCTATAGTGATAGACAAAAGCAGGACCATAAAGATCCCACAGTGTTGTGAATTTGCATATTCTGTTAAGCACTTAAAGAATATTGTAATTCTTTACAGCCACTGTTAAGACAATTTAATGAATTAAATACATACTTGGGATTCTCTGATGTGTGTGTGTTACAAATTTGGGTTTACTATGCCAACAAATGTGGGTCTATACCAAAGAGGGATAAAAGCACTAGCCTGGAAACTCCCTCATCAAAATTGGCTGTGGGTTGTGACCTGAGGACTCAATCTTTAGGTCATTAGGCTGACTCACTGGCCTTTAGAACACAAAACTCAACAGCTTTTGAATAATAATTAACATAAAGCAGTAGATGCATATGAGTGTTAAAGCATTAGAAAGAAAGAGGAAGCTTTAGGACATGCCTGTCTCTCGCCTCAGCTTCGATTAAACCACGTGCAGGCCCCCAGCCCCCTGTCCATACACACAGATCCTGTGTACCTTAGGTATATGCTCTTTCTGTACTAACAAAGCGTTCTATGCAACGTAGCACGCACATTTCTTAATACACATAACTTAGTTGAATCGAGCCTTTTTCTCAGAGGAAACACTCTATAATAAAGATAACTCACATGGTAAAATAGAAATCCAAAGAGTAAACATGACTGGTCAACAGAAAAAAATAATTTTGAGATTAAGGAAAAAATTAAACCTACATAAACACAGCACTGCATATTTCCCATCTTCCACTGCTTTAAAACAATGTAAGACCTACACAGATTATAGATATAGAGGACTGTAAGATCAGTGAAGCTTGTGGGGAAGAGAAGTCTCTTTCCTGACCATTCCTTTAAAATAATTTATACTCTTTATGCACAGATAAACAACATTATCCTCCAATATGTTTTGTTAAGGAAATATTGCCCATCTCATAGTGACTAAACCATACTATGTATATAGAGCCAGGAGCGATCTTTCTAATGAACCGCTGTGCCTTTCCAAAAATTTAATTAGTATCCCTCTTAAATTAGCTACTGGACCAGGGATAAATGGACCAGGGATTCAACTCCAAAGAATGAAAATTATGAAGAGACACAGAGAAATCACATGATTACAATACACAGTAAAACCCTTCTACATGTTCCCTGTTCTGCCAAAAAAGCAAGAGATGAGAACAAGAAATTCCATTTACGATACAGAGAGAGCTTTGTACCACTGCTTGCACACAATCCCAGCCCATGCAGTCTAAGGTGCAACACTGCAGCTGCTGGCTCACAGTCTGAGTCTGTGCTTCGTAACAGTTAAATGTATGCAATATTATGATACTACATATAAAGCTCATCATACATGAACATGTCCATGAAGCAGAGCTTTAGATTACAGAGTACTTCCAGACTGGAGTCACCACTCTGTTCATCAAACACCTTTTGCTGTGGGGATCAAACACAAAACAAATGTATAAACATAAAACAAATTACTAATGCCAGTCAAAAGTTTTCACACAACATGAATCTCCTACACCAGCTATTTTTCCTCCTTTGATGAGATTACAATATTGGTTTAGAAAGGCACCTGCACAGATTTCAGACATGCTAGATTGTGTAAGAAGCTTGCCATTGTGCTGTGAATTTTTTCCCCAGGTGGATGCTATCACTGTGAAACATCAAGAAGCACAGAGAACAGACTAGCAGTTGCCTAGCTAACAAATCTCGTAAGGCAATTGGCTAAAGAAATTTGGTGGTCAGAAAACAAACATAGTGCTAAGACTTGAAAACGGCAAGTGAAAGAACAATAAAGAAGAATCTGCAGTGGTTGCAAGCCTGGGCATAATATTTAGCAGTAAAATTAATTGTAAACTTCTCCCAGGTTGAAGTAGAAAGCAATGGCCATGCCCTTACACTGAAGTTATCCTATGACACAGTGAATCAGAGAAATGCTCCTGGACCACAGTGAACTAACATCACAAACTCCCAGTGCAATGCTACACAACTCTATCTTGCATACATAATCAACTGAGCAGAAAAAGCAGGGATGTAGTGGAGAGAATGCTTCCAGGCACACTAATACCGAGAAGCATCTGGAACCCCAAGTCCTGTGTGGGACACAGCTGGGGTTAGAACAGACATCACAGGATTATTTCACCTTGTAGTGAAATATTTGAGAAGCTTCCCTCGAATTGCTCAAACCATGAGATTGTGTAAAGATACTCAATAAAAAACAGCAGTTGCAAATTAGAGACATTTAAGTCTCCAAATCAAGACAAACAGTATCTTAGAAAATATGCTTTAAATGAAAAGTTACTGGAATCCATACACAATAACTAAAATAATATAATAACCTGGACTATACAGAAGATTACATTAAGTGACTAAGCGGTCTATGTCACTGAGTGAGACTCAGAAAATGTGAAAACCTCATTTCATAGATTCAGACTCATAGACTCAGAAAATGTGAAAACCTGAACAACCTTCTTTACAATACAGATGTACAGACAGGAATTTTCAGTACTTTATACCTTAAAATTTTGCATGTAACTCTAAGCCAAAAATCTCTGGTACTGTTTCCTAAAATTATTTAATTGTTAAGGGAAATTAATATTATCTTTCTTCCAAGCATATACTTCAAAGTAGTATCATTAATAAACCTGGAAAGTCACTGGAAGGGTATTTAATCCAACAATCTAGAAGAGCAAAAGTTTTAGTAGTGATTCTAGAGGGTAACTTAATTGGTGCATCTGGATTTGGGACAGTAAATGGCCATATTCTCATAAGTTATTCAGGCACACAGCTCATTAAAACAGAGTCATGTCCAGCTAGTCTGAGGTTTGCAGCAGTAAAAATGTAACATTCTCCATTTTTTCTCCAATAATACAAAACTCACAAAAAGTATTCAAAATGTTCTTTTTTTTAGATACATTCTGTGGAGGATGTCATGTGCTATATGTATAATAAGTGGATTACTCAGGATTGCTGACAAGAAATAAACAGCAACCTGACACAAGGAATAGGATTTTTCTAAAAATACCTTATCTTACTTAATAGTCTAGACACCATTTAGGAAGAATTTTTTTTTTTTAAATGATGCCCTCTACAAGATTGTCAAGAAAATGTGAAATACCTGCTGAGGTGAATCGAGTTCATCCAACAACAATTAGAGTTCCCAAGTACAGAGAAGTTGCCACAGCTCGAGTGATGCACATTATAGTGGATGGTATGAACTTTATCATCCGTTTGGACCACAAACCAGACCAAATCTCTCTCTCTCTCTCTCTTGTTTTTTGTTTTTAAAATAAATATATTCAGGTAATATAGCACCTAAACACCTAGGTGACTCTGAAAAATGCCCATACATACCTACAGATAGAGAAAACACTAATAGTCATCTAGAGCACTGTAAAATGTGTTCCCTATATTAGGAGTCAAAATATTTTGGGTATAACAGAGGATCAAAAAGAACACTTTCTGCCCCCAGGGCTGACTCCCACAGCAGGCAGAAGAGCCTGCCAAGGAGCACAGCTTAGCTGACGTGCACAGTGCCCTGGAAGATCCATGAGCTGTGCTCCTTCCTCTTTCTCTTCATCCATTTGTGGCCAGTTTGTCCTGCCACGTCCCAATGTATATCCAAGCTAGCACCATGGATAGACACAAACACTATCTCAGCTAGGACTCCTTCTCAACATAGCCACAGTTACATGTGAGGATGAACATCCTATTTTGAACAAGTTCTAGATTGATTTATTACATTAAAGACCCAACTTCATAGCACAAAATTAGATAACATGCAATTTATGAAATTCTACTCCTGATGTACAAAAATAGATTTTTAACTGAATTTACAGGTTTTTTTCCTAAACTATGGTCCAACGTGTTTGTATAATAGATATTCTGCATTTTACAAATGTTTGTAGAAAGACATATGAATGGATGTGACAATCATGTGCATTATTTTTGAACCAAAACTATTACAACTTTAAAGCAAAAATAAAATTATGCACTTAATATGCTGTAGCTAGTTACTGTAATTGAACTGTTTATCACAAATCTTAGATTATCCTTCCCCAAATCTGTTGACAAAATGGTTTTACCTAAACTTTGAGAAAGAGATTCCCAGAAGATAGATGTGCTGCTGGGAGAGTGAACAAGAATCAGAAGCATTTAAATATGAGAAACAAAACAAAATACCTCACTGACTCATATACAGGTGCCTACACAAACCCACACCATTTCAGGCAAAAAACAGCCTGTAACACTTAGGTAAAGCAAAAGCCATCCTGACCACTTCTACAAGGGAAAAGATGGGAGGAAATCATACCAGAACTATCCTCAGGGTAATAACTACTGCATTAATCAATCACCAAACATACTAACACCAAGACAGCGTGAACAATGCAGAATTAACTAACATAAAATTACTGACATTCTTAAATCTGCACTACAGCTGGAGTTGTTATTTACCAGATTAGTTCCTTTACTCAAGGCACAGAACTCCCACTTCAGATTTGACATACAGCCCTGAATGCAGTATTCCCACCTCCTGACGGACAGTACTTACTTCCCAAATATCTAAGAATCAGAACATTGTACATCTATCAGTCAGATGTCACTCATCTGTCTTCCCTCCTGACTACAGAATGCAGCAAATGCAGACTTAATGTACTACCTGGAAGCTACATTTCTTCCTTAAACATGTAATATAACTAATTTATGTATTTTAATACACATCATCCACTATCTGCAGGTTTACTGTTTACAGAGAACCATTAATTGTGAACACCCTGAAAAAAGCAGGACAATCTCCTCAAATCATGGAAGAAAGTACTAACCTTTTAATGCTTTCACAAGTTAATAAAAGGATAATGAAGGCTTTCTAAAATGTGTGGTTTAAATCCCTTAAAACTGAGAGGTATTTCCCAGAAAGATGTCTTTGAAGTACCATAGGCTACAGTTGCTTGCAAATATTGTGTGTTGAAAGTGACATCCTCAGAAATAACAGACATGTTAATTACAGGTACAAAACAGACTTAAATTTCCAGTTGCAACAGCATTATCTTCAGGTAGTATTCTGTGTTAAAGCAGGAGCAATCTTGTTTTGACTGCTGTTTAAATTCATCAATGAATTTAAATGCCTCTAAGAGGCACCCTTCTGCAGAACAGCTGCAAGAAGAGTAACATGAGATGCCCCATCCATTCTGAGATTTATGCTTACACTATACAACTGTCAGCTAACAGCAAACCTAAGAAATGTTTGCACTGAGAGCAGTATCAACAGGATGGGGTTATTTCAATTTCTGAAATTCTGCTGGATCATTTAAAAATATTTTTGTCCCCCAAATCACTGCCACTTTGCAACTCTTCTCTGCTACTTATGACTGTACAGATGAAACAATTTCTAAAATCTACTTAATTGACCAAGTGTAAAATAGTTCACCTGCATTATCTCTCTTAAGCAGTGTCACTAAAGAGTGATTAAAGTAGTAGTCTTAAGAATTTATGTATGTAACAATATCTGAATTAGATTCCAAAAGCCAATTCTTAAAATTAGAATTAAACAAGTTGAGTTATTATGGTTGGAATCTGTGATCTTAAAGGTCTTTTCCAACCTAAGTGAATCTATGATTCTATTATAATGTCGATATGATAAGAATGCTGTGAAAAAAAAAAAGTTCCTCTAAACAAGTTAAAGCATCACAATGTGAATTGTTAGAAACAAAAATTCCCTTAAAATTAACTGAAACACATTTAAAACATTTTGTCTGCTTGTCTGATCCTTGGGGACTTCATATGATCCTTTATCATGTGGTTTCTTCAGACTCTTTTCCCCCCCTCAGATTGCTTTAAACAGTCTCCCACCTCCTGAGCATCTAGAGACTTCACTTTCCAAATATATTACATCCCTGGTTTATTACATTGCTCCCTGTCTGATTTTCTTTATTAGAGAAGAAATTGGGATCAAAACAGAAAAGCCAAAAGGAGGCATCTCTTTGTTTGTTTGTTTTCAGTTAGAATCTTGACAAGTATTTCACAGCAATGAAGTTTCATTTCAGTTTTTTAGTCTTGTTTTGCAACAGAGGCTGTCCATCATTATGTAGAAGTAGTTTATCTACACTTATTACAAAATGCTCCCTTTTCTTGTTTTTTTTTTTTCCTTCATGTTAGGTCGACTGAGCTTCCTGCAACAACAGTGGTTGCAGAAATGGACCCTTTCACAGCCTCTGAGGCCAACATTTCCACCTGTGATTTATACGAGCACAAAGACACAGCACGGATATTACTGTCTGTCTTCTATGGCTCCATCTTGATTCTTGGGGTGCTTGGAAACACCATTGCCCTCACGGTCATTTTTAAGAACAGAAAGAAGATCAACTCCACTACCCTCTATTCAACAAATCTCGTCTTCTCTGATCTGCTGTTCTGCATTGCCTTGCCAACCAGGATAGCCTACTACGCCCTGGGATTTCACTGGCCCTTTGGAGAAGCGTTGTGCCGAATAACCGCGCTCTTGTTCTACATCAACACCTACGCCGGTGTAAACTTCATGACGTGCTTGAGCATTGACAGGTTCTTCGCTGTTGTCCACCCCTTCCGATACAAGATCAGAAGGATTAGATATGCCAAGGGCATTTGTGTCTTTGTCTGGTTTCTTGTATTCAGTCAAACTTTCCCACTACTTATACAATCCATGTCACAGGAAGAAGAAGAAAGGACTACATGTATGGAATATCCAAACTTTGAGAAAATAGAACATCTGCCATTTATACTTCTTGCTGCCTGTTTAATAGGGTATCTTATTCCCCTGGGGATTATACTATTTTGCTACACTCAAATCAGCTGCAAACTTTTTCAAACAGCCAAGGAAAATCCACTGACTGAAAAATCAGGGATAAATAAAAAAGCCATCAATACAATAATATTTGTAATTATAGTGTTCATCATCTGCTTTACCCCTTATCATGTTGCAATCATACAACACATGATTAAGAAACTTCAGCAAGAACCCTTGTGCACTGAAAAGAAAATTTTCCAGAAGTCACTCCATTATACTGTATTTCTGATGAATTTTAACTGCTGCCTAGATCCTTTCATCTATTTCTTTGCATGCAAAGGATACAAGAGAACTGTACTGAAAATACTGAGACGACAAGTGAGTGTATCAATTTCAAGCGCTGCCAGGTCACATCACGAAGAAAGCTCACGTGACGTGGGAGAAACGCAAATGACGGTACTTGCTAAATCTTCCAATGGAAAGCTACCTGAAAAATAAAGTCTGTAGTATACCACAGTGGACAAAGACTAAAAATCCAGAGTCCATAGCAAAAAGTCTTAGTGCTCCCTGTACAGCAGCTTAAGTAAAATTCTGCTTCTCAGGATGTCAGGGAATCAAGGAATGATGGACTGAAAAAGAATTATCACAGGACAGCTGGAAAACTCAGCATTATAATCTTCTTGCTGTATCCTTTTGACTGATCTCTTATTTTTTCCAGCAAATATGCACCACTGTGAATGTTCAGATTCCATGCTGCACATACATATGCCTGGATGTTACTAACTCAAGCAGAATCAATTCACAGTTTGGATTGAACACAAATATAGCTTACAATTCAGACCAACTACAACCAGAACATCTGAAAATTTCAAGACCTCTAGCTGAGCTCCAATTACAGCAATGGCTTTGCTGGTCCAGTCACACAAACAAAGGAAATCAAATTTTGAGATAAAATGGACAACTTCTGTGCTCATTTGACTATGACAAGTACTTAGTTTACAGACCTTTGGAGGTGAAACTGCATTTTACAATATTTGGAGCACAAATGCCTTATTGGGCAAGTCACATAGAAAACATTGTCAAATATAACACATGAAAACAGAATGAACTGTTTGGGTCTCCCCAACACTGAACATCTCCTGTATGTTAAATCACTCATCTTCACAAGGTGTATTATCGCTTTATGCCTTTTCCTAAAGGAAAACTTTCCTTTGTAGTGTGTATTGTAAAAAGTCTCTCTCTACTCCTACTGTATATAGATTATTTATAAACACAAATTGAAGCGAGACTGTAATATGAAAACGGCACCATTTCAGTTAAAAGAACAGTGATACAGTGTTCTGAAGAACTTCTGCTGAAGTCAGACATGGACACAGGACAAACGTTTTAGAAACCTGAATAAATGTTCATAGTTGAGAGCACTAAAAAGTAAATTAATGGATTAATTCTGATGGTATGAGATGGCTACCTCTCTTTAAGCACTGTTTACCTGAGAGATCAATAAATGAGAACAGCAGAATTGGCTGGGAAAGAACAAGTTTTCCCACCATGCCTTCACAGAGTGTATCTAGGATACCTTTAGGCATGCTGAAATTGGCTCAGGAAATACACCAAATGACTTAAACACATCCTGCTGGAATCAGCTCCATACCAGCTGAGAATCCAGGATGTAAGCCCTGGGTTCCTGCTGATGTGCCCTTCCGCCACGTTTCAGTTTCCTTCCCTACTTTATTTCTGGCCCCACTATCTTTTCTTTAGTGTTCTATCTTATTAATACGCCTTCACTAGCCAACACAACTTGGTAACTCAACCAGGAGGTTGTGATGGAAAATTAAAGAGTGCCTGATAATCCTTAGTAAAAACTGTGCCAGATGTCCAAATAAATGTTATTTATTGCAGCTGTATCTCTCTGACATTGAGGTTGTACTGGAAGTCAAACAAACATATTACATTTGTCATCTTTTCAATGCCTTCCTTCCTCACATGTTGACCTCAGCCTACCTGCAAACACAGAAGGGTCGTATCTGAAGAGCAGTACGGAAGTATTAAATTAACAATTAATTTTTTATGGCAAAGAAACCACAAAACCCCCTATATTTCATACCACATAAACTGCCAAAATTGAGTTTCTAATTCTAAAATTCTAATTCTCTCTTTTCTAATTGAAAAAGACACTATGCAGGTTCAGAAAAGGAGTGTAAGAAGAATAATTTTTATCAGAAGTTCTGCTTAATTCTGCATGTTCTAGCAGTTCTGTTTTCGTCAGCTTTTAAAATAAACCATTTAAAAATATTATTTAAGAAAGTGTTCCTATTGGAGTAAGCAAATGGTAACAGGATAAAATCACAGACAGACCACTCATGAATACCTAGAAATTGTAGAAATAAAATATATGTATTATTAACATCACACTAGTACAAGCTTATTTTAGTCTATTAATGTCTAGGGTTTTTTTGGTTCTTAGTATGCATTTCATCTAACTGTGATTATAAACAGGCAAGAAGACAAACTGTGACTTCTTAAAGACAATAAGTCCTTTTTATATTTGTCTGTAAAACATAACTTAAATATGTATTAAAACACCACATACTGCAGGTAACTACACTTTTCTAAGTGGAAACAAAGTGAAGATTTCTATTGAAAACCTTTCTCTATCCCCGTTTTCTCACATTAGCTGTTCTGTTATTTTCAATATTAGATTTTGTTTCTAAATCACATCAGCATTCCCAAACAGCTAACTTCACATCAAAATACTGCTCGAGCATGAGTCCAGATAGATATGGGTTTGAGAAAAGCTATTTTTTTCTCCTTATTTAAATGTTTCTCAAATGCTGAAGTAACCAATAAAATAAAAACCTTTAAAAGCTAAGATAAGCTCAGTTTCCTGACAAAAGTCCTACAAGCACAAACATCCAGATGGACAATGACAATTCATATCTGTGGCAGCTGATGCCACTGCTCCTCCTCAATTCTTGTCAGGATGCACTTGCAGCTCAAGCACACTTGTGTCAATGAGGAGACTCCTTTCTATCATCTGCCAGAAATAGCAGTGGGAGATTCTCTTGGCTTGGGACACTGCACTGAAGTAAAACATTTAGAGAGCATCTGTCCTGTTCCTTGTACCAGCTGTGCTATGGGGATGGCATAGGACAAGGAGTACTAGCCCTAGTACTAACACTGCATGTCCACTGCTGATGTCTCTCTCAAATCTTATCTGGTCAGGAATGTGACAGAGCATTTAGGAAGTAAAAACTATGATGGTGGCCAAATGGTACATTTTGGCTGTCTCCATCCAAGTCCAGAAAAGAAAGCTGGATAGACATACGCTGTCAAACACATGGTGAAGTGAAGGTGCACCATGTGAAAAATCCCAAAACACACACACTTCAACAGAAGAGCATCTAGTATCTTCATCTTTTCTTTCACCAAGAACACAAAACTAAAGAGTAATACTGCAAGTACCCTCAGCTGCCTTGGACTCAAAGGTATTGAAGACTAACTCAAACTGTAGAGATAAAGACAGCAGTCTTCTGTGGTTTGCAGTTTCAGCAGATGAGGGCAGATATTCCCCAGGGCGCTGCTGTCTGACTGTTTGGTCTGTGGCTCTGACAGCTACGTAGATGAGGAACCTGTAAGCAGCATGGTCATCTAGCAGAAGACAGTGACAGCAACTACAAATATCACAGTTCTTGAAAGTGGTTAGTGACTCCTCTTAAATTGGAAAACTCATTAGTATTTAAAAAAAGGAAGGTTTTGAGTTCTTTTAAATAAATATTCCATTTAAGAGTAACACTGTTCTGAAAATTAAAAGCTTTTAGGTAAGCAAGGAATGAAGAGACTCAAATAAAACAACGAGACAGCCTGCAACATAGGAAAAATAAATAGCCTGCAGCTGAAGAGAAAGAGAAGAAACACTTTGCCTTATAAGACCAGTTTTGGAGGAACTGAAAAGCAGTGACATACTCTGTTATCTTCTATCACCACATCTGTGGCACAGAGCAGGGGAACAACTGAAGATAAACTAAGGTTTGTATTCAGCAGTATCCCACTGCGCTGGCTCAACATAGAGCCAGTGTGTCAACAGACACAACGAATTACTTGAAAAACAACAAATTCATCTGAGTGCAATATTTCCTAATACAGTATTGGCTAACCTGCAGCCTGCAGACTAAGAGCTGGTACAAAATAAATACAAAAAACTTTGCAAAGCTGCAACCCTTCTCTGAAAAAAAACGGGAATTACTGTTTGTGTAGTAAATGCTGAGATATATTTCCTCAATTTTTTTCCCCCTCAGAATACTCCCTTGGCTTCCTGCAATGTCTAACTTCAGACTTCCTGAGGCAGATGTCTCATCTTTGCACATGACAGCCCTCAATCAGTGTTTTCTTCCATCAGCCTGTCTGGTCCCTTTTTGAACTCAAATAAAATGTCTGTGACTGCTACACTTTGCAGCAAGAAGTTGCACAGAATAACTACCCATGGTGTCTGGAGCCATTCTCGTTCATTTATGACACCTGTTAGTTTCATCTGAAGTCTCTTGCTTCTTGTACCAGAAACAAGTGAACACAGTGACCCCCTATTTACCCTGCCCACATTACTTGTGATTTTAGAGACCTGCATCAAGTCCCCTTCCTTCAAGTCATCTTGTCTCTTCTCCTGTGAAAAGTCAGATAAAAGCTGTTCACCAGTTCATTCAAACTCTGAAGGAAGGAAAGAAGGCAAGTGTAAATAAAGAATGGGAATCCAGCTGCGTTTGAGCTGTGCGGCAGAAGAGAACAGGGTATCTCTATACACACAAGATCTACTTTTCCTACCACGTTAGCATAAAGGTTCTCTAAACCAGGATCTTGCCACATGACTGACAAATTTGGATAACCTTGCTCCAACGCACTAAATAAGGAAGAACTGAACCTCAACGGGTTGGAAAAATGGACTCACATGAACCTCATGAAGTTCTGCAAGCCAAATGCAGAACCCTGCATCCAAGCTAGAATAACCCCACACAATAGTGCAGGCTGGGCATGACCTGGTTAGAAAGCAGACTGGCAAAAAAGTCTGCTCCCAGAGGACAAGTAAAGAGGAGTTCAATAGTGTGACCTCATAGCCAAACACATGTGGGACTGTGTTCAAAAAGAAGTAATCTTTCCCCTCCATTCAGTACTTGTGAAATCATGCCTGGAATTCTGTACCGAGTTTTGGGTTTCCCAGTACAAGAAAGGTACTTGGCATACTGGAACAAGCCCAAAAATGTGGAAGGGGCTTGCAGCACATGTTACAGGAGGAGAGGCTGAGGGAACCGAGATGGGTCAGCCTGGAAAGGGAAGACTGAGAGATGTTATTGCCATCTGCAACTGCCTAATGGGGAGGGATACAGAAAAGAGAAACACCCAGTAACAGGCACAAGTTGCATCAAGGGACATTTAAACATTAAGAAGCATTTTTTCATCATGAGGTTAGTCAGACATTAGGAAAGGTTGCACAGAAAGCCTTTCAAATATCTGTCTGTAGAGATACTCCAAACTTGATTTAACACAGCCCTGATGAAATTGGCACTTCCAGGGCTGGGCAACATAATCCCCAGTGGCTCCTTTCAACCGGCGCTCTTTTATGACTAGCAAATTGGTCCAAGTTAGACAAGAAAGCAACATGAAACTCAATGGCCCTGCAGTAAAACTAGCAAATTACATAACTTTAAAATCTTCTGATCTTGTCCTCTACTTATGCCCATATCAAAATGCTGTCATTAGCATCCTCCTAAAATAAAAGAAAGGTCATGGCATAGATTTCTTTCCACAAAACTGCATTCATTTTTCCTCACTGCAAAAGTATGAATTTCTCCTCTTCCTCTTTTGTTTTCCTCAGTTGTGACAGATGTTGTGCAAAGGGCTAAACTAAAAAAAGCAAGTTTTGCACCTGTTGGAAGGCAGCAACAGTGTGGTTATTCCATCCCCTCCAGAAAAGTATACATTGTCTTATACCATGCAAAAGGAGAGCTATGTTCCTCCCTCTAATCAGCTAAGCTTAGCAGTTTCATCCTTCCTGTGGCCTGTAACTTTCGAGGGAAGTTGTGGTTAGTTTAACTCCAAGGCAGCCTGCTTTAAATATAGAGATGCTGAAGACCGATTATTCTCAACTCACCAGCCTGATGAGCAGCCAGACAGTGTTTTATTGGCAGCTACTGATACTAAGGGGCTAAGAACTTGATATCTTAGTATCACAACTCTGAAGTATGGAAAGTTACAGCAATTTGGTCTAGAAGTAACAACGACAGATCACTGTCCCCAGTGGGACGGGGAGAGACGAAGCTCCCCAGCCAGCTGCATGTGTGAGGCATTTTTGACAAAAACGGACAACTGAAGACTCCTCACAAGATTAGACTACAAAGACAACTCTGGGTCAATTCTTTTTTTGTCTTTTAAAAAACAAATACAGTGTATTCTCAATGCCAGCTAGTCAAAACAACACAAATACCCACCAGAACCTTACTTCTTCATTCACTCAGATGGGGGCAAACCAACTATTTTAAATGTGCAAGGAGTAGCTACTAGGATAATCAAGTCATCTGCGATTACTGACAGATTACATTGTATTAATTCCATTAAGCAAAGGGGTTTTGCACTTTAACTCCTTTTAACCCACAAGCTAGAACAGAAGTTGTAAAATTAACATATTCAGATGCCAGCATCAAAACTAATGACCACAAACACCAGGGGTGACTGCGAGATGAGCAGCTCATAACTCCAGGCACAGCCAGGCCACCTTTGCCCCTCCTTGCTGCTCTCCTGCACCATTTCAGCTGTTCAGCTAGCACCCACATCCCAGGCCTTTGGCCACACCCAAGAGCACAGGGAGAGCTGCCCACAGCTGGCAAACCTAGAGGCCAAGCTCATGGCTGAGAGCAACCAGCTGAGGACCACTGCAGATGGAGAGCCCAAGGTCAGGGAAATGCCTCCTCATGTCTGAACTGGTTTTACCGCCTCCACAAAAGGTCTCTCTACATTTTCTCAACTGCATGAGGAAGCTGAAATTGGAAAAATTAATTCCTCTGGCTACAGGCCTGCCTTTCTAATAGTGTGGCTGCTGGTAGTGTGGAGGCACTTACTGTACAGCTCAGCATCTCTATTCAAACAGTTAAGCACCACTGCCACCACAATCCCCTTGCAGCGCTTCTTGCACTGCAACTTGCAAATTCCTGCTGAAATTAAATGATTAATTATCAGATTTGTAATTTTAAAATGCCCACAAAAAAGATTTTTGGAACATAGATCAAATAAAGAGTTAGTACCATAATGCATTTTAACTACAGATGAAGTCTCATTTTCATATGGACCAGGTAAGGTAATCACAACCACCAAAAAAAAAAAAAAAATTTCTCAGAAATCTGATTCTAATGGTCTTTCATGAAGTGCCACTTTCTAGTCTCAAACAAAAAAAACAGGAAACAAGTATGCCTCATTGGCCACAGACCCATGAAAAAGGTTTTGCTGCTCTCTTTTAGCAGTGTTACTCAACTTTGTAAACATCTCAAAAATGGGTCTAAGAGAGTAAAAACCATGACTTATACTCCATTTCATCTGATGATACAACACAACTGCTCACAGCAGGATTCCTCCCTACACAGGATGATGACAGCAGCGGCCTGGGAAGAACATCAGGGTGTACTGGCAAGACACACCAAGAATTGCAGAGTACCTAAGAACTATAAATACAATTTTATTTTAGTTAACTGACCTTTGCTTAGAACAGCAATACTTCTTTCATTGATAAGAAATCATAAAATCAGCGGTACTTTGAACCAAAATGTCTGCAGTTGCAGAAATAACCTTATCAATAATGACTTACCTACTGTAGCAGACAGCAGTGGATGACTTTTTTGTGAAGAGGCAGTGACCCACATAACTGTTAGCTGGGGTGCAGGCCTCTGTATTATGCATACTACATGAATACTACTTAATCAAGATGCACCTAATCAATAGTATAATTAATCACTATATGCACAGTCAGTACATAATTACCCAATGTGTAGTCACTGCACACTTAAAATTAACTATATGTATATAATGTAATGTCTCGTTCATAAGAATTATTATATGCAACAGTTCTGTGACTGCAGCTCTGTTAATGAAATAAGAGTGTACATTGCTCAAGGGAGTCTTGAAAGCTACGTCCTCACTCCCTGCTGGGTTCTGTCAGTGACTGATCAATCTGTACTGTGAGAAGACTCTGGAGGAATACCAGTGATGTCAGAGCTGGTGAACCTCACCACAGATGGGATCTGCACCATGTGCTGCCCCTGACCCAAGGTCCAGCCAGTGCTGTAACATCTCGTTGTTCCCAGCATCGGAAAAGATGTAGGATTTCATAACTTGCTATCAGCTTTTCTAGGTTATTAATGAACAGTTATCTGCCTTGCAAGTGTTTGTGCCTTTCTTACTGGGATCCAGTCCTCTCCCTGGTGCAAAATACCTCCTTGGTATTTTATTTATGACTTTTCCAACTGTGAATACCAGCAGGATAAGGGATGAGTTGTAATTCTTTTTCTCCAAGAAGTGTTCTATCAAATCAAAAAGACCAGAGCAACTCAGTTACAAAACTTTAATAAATGAATTTTTGTTACGAGCAAAATGAGAAAAACTAATGATAAGGCTTTGTGGAGAATAAAAAAGGAATAAAAACACAAGCAAATTATTAGTAATGGAAAACCAAACAGTGGGCTATCCTAAAATCTGTGAGAGAGAAGCAAGCAGTGCTTCCTCTGAGAAAAACCGTAATCAAGCAGTAGTTTTAAGAAAACAAGGAATTATAATAAGATTTTGAAAAAACTCCCACCTTTTATGGTGTAGGGATGGCAAAAATCACACAAAAATGAAACCACCAATTAATGCTACATGAACTTGGGAAAAAATGGCTAAATTTTTTAGCAATTCCTGTGCTTCACACATAAAAGCTTAAATATTGGTGCCAAAAAATTCACAAACACCTCAGAAGCTAACTAAACTTGCGTTTTATTTGCTCAAAACAAACTGGTGAAACAAAAAGCTCCCTAAATTTAAAAATTTAGATTTTAGTATTTGAGAACTCTTATGTGTGCTTGCCAAAAAACCCCACTTGCTTATCTTTGATAACAACACCAAGTAAGTGAAATACTGTGGGCAACATCACAGTTTGCTCTCCCCACTTGGTTTCAGTTTTAAGCTTTTAATACTTTTCAATAAGCAAAGACTGCCAGAAGAGTGGTTAAAATTCTACTCAAATTAATATTTTCCACTCTTAATATCTATCTACCTTCCTCTTACAAAACTGTCTGTATGGAGAAACAATTTCTGACTAAAATTTCAGGTTTTTCTTTTAAGTATATTATTGCGGAAAAAACAATGTCTGCTTTTATTTTTTAAAGTTTTGTTGATATATAAAAGATAGCAATTTATCTTTCCCCTTCTTTCAAATTTTTTTTAATAAGTTCACAATGTTGGGACATTGTGCAACTCTCAGTAGCACCACTTCCCCCCTCTGGCCAACTCAACCCAAACTTCATTACCATTTCTGTTTGCTTACACATAACAAGAAGAAATGCAAACTGCCTCACCAAAGCATGTTTCTCTCTAATCTGCTACCCTGATTTTAACAGACAAATCCTAAATCACTCAGAGAATGCAATGTCTCATCATAATATGCCTATTGTGGAGTTCCTTCATAGCAACTACTGCTTCTAATAGCCCTTGTTTAAAATTATCCAGTGCAGAAATCCAATTACAGCTCATTTATCTTCAAAAAGAGTTAAGACAGCTGGCATTATTTAGTCAGGTTGGCAGAGACACATGTAATGTTTACCTCCATAAGCCGCTTACAGAGTACTGACTACAGAGACTAATCCTGCTGCAGGGCAGACTAGCTTCCAATCGGGATACACTTAGTTCACAGATCTCTAACCATGCTTGGTACTTTCCACTTAACAAAAGCAGCTAAACGCTAAGTGTGAAAGTGGTGACTGCCCGCAATTACAAATGCCACTCAGTACTCCGAATTCTAAAAGCACAGCTCATTTCAGGGAAGCCCTTCAAAGATGTACCATATGGCTTCCAGACACATTCAATCATTAGTAACATTTTTTGACTTTTTGTCAAATTACCTCCCACTGCTTTCATCCTCTAAATACTGTTACTGAACATGAGTGTGCCTGAGAGGTGCAAGAGCAGATAGACTTCACATCCCAACTGCAAGTCAGAGGTAAGTATCCTAATTAATGTGAAAATGGAGCATTGCCACATTTCAAGAACACTCTCAAAATCCTCAGCAAATCTTGACACTACTTAAAAAACACCTGATTATCCATTTGTTATCATATCTGATATCTTGAATGGTACAACTTTGTATAGGGCAGAGCTTCTGAAGGATAGCGACTCCTCTTAAAATTACTAAAATCAGGGCTTGTCATACACCACAGAGAATCCCAGGTCACAGGTTATGGTGTTCTGCCCCATCTACCCTCATCCTCATTGTCAGCGGTTACTGACTCCACAGCAATGCATGCCTTAATCTCAGGCACCCGAAGCTGGGCTGATGTAATGAACTGTGAATCTTGCAGTACAGAGCAATGGAAAGAGAAAGTCCTGTTCTGCCTTCCAGCTACATGTTTCCATCACTTTCCCTGCTCTGATGTTGGTATGCATCCACTCCAGAAGTGAGCAGCTTTAAAAATTTAAGCCAGTGGGAAACGATCCCTGAAAAAACCATAAATGTACATATGCTGTATTTTTAAACATTATTTTATCTCCAGATAACCACTGCCTGTAAGAAGTCAGATGACTTTTGCTGCGAGTGATAGATAGGAAAGTACAGGCGGGAGCCAACTGGTTGCTCTGTAAACAGCAGCCTACACTTCAACCAGCTCAGCCCTGCTACAAAACTGCACCTTCAGCAGGTGAAACAAAGCCACGTGTGCTTGTTCTTGCTGCCTCCCATGCAAGGCATTGGCAGAGGAGTGGGGAACACGGTTGGGAACCATGTTTATGGTTTGAACAAGTACCACTCTTTCCATCAGTTGAATGTGACACAGAGGCCTCCTCAGTTCAGGTGCCTCACACTCCCTTACACCAATCAAGTGTCATTTTGCATTTGATATGGGTATTTTTGTCTACCATTGCTCTGGCTCTTCTGCCCCACATATTAAGATCTTCCTATTTCCCTCAAGAGTCTAAATACATTTGGTCTCATTTTCTGATCTTTTCCCCTTACTTTTTCATCTTTTTTCCACAATCACTCCTATATTAAGCAGGAATTACTCTAAACAAGTCCCTGCTATGCATATTTGGCACAAGGTAGATAAATAGATAGATAGATTTTTTTTTTTTTTTTTGGATGGGATAAATCAGTCACAGTCTGGAAGTGTATTACTTAAGCACTTAAGGGCAAAGACATTTTAGCTTAATGCCAGAAAGGTGGATTCCTGACTGTCTATTCCCCTTGTTGGTTGAACATATCGTGGAAGAAGCGAAACACATCCTATCTTTTCAATTTGCTTATCTCAAACTTCTAACACATAGGAGTTCAGAAGTAGATGTGAAGATGGAGATATGCATATAGATAGTACATCCCTGTCTCCAGTTATAAGCAAGAAGTTCTTTTTTTCCTTTTGAATGAGTATTTGCAGGAACATTCATTGGGATTATTGCAAACACTCACTTCTCTTAAGCTCAGCCCAAAACAAAGTTACTTGAAGAAGGAACGTAGTGATTCTGCTGTGGGGCTCCTGCCCCATGTTTGCCCCGAGCTCCCTTGTTGTCCCACAGTCTGCTGTTCACTATGACAGTCTGTTTGGAGACAGTCACCGCACTGAAGAAGCAAGAAACACTCCTGAACAACCTTTAGAAACATAAAAAGAAAAAAGTGCTTGATGTCCAGGAGGTAAAGAAATGCCCCAGTTCTAAAAACAGATGGGTTTAAATGAAACACCAGCAGGTTGATTTTCTGACAAGTGATACAGGAATGTGGGACGAATTCTGAGGAGAATCTTAAAAAGAAAAGAGGAAAAGCACAGGATGTTCTACTGTTTCAGCCACACAGGCTTCAATCTTCTTTCAAACTTGTGGCAGAGCACACAGTGACCAAAACACTATTAAAATGTGAGAACAGCTGGTGACCACAGGCTCAAAGAGCTGTAGTACGAGGAAAGACTGCATCAAATGAACATCCTGCTACAGAAAAGAATCACTGAATGAAGGCAAAACAAACAAAACCACCTCTCATCAAGCCCTTGCTAAAACCCCTGGTGACAAGAGACAGAAAAGCTCTCCACAGAATAGCACAGAGATTACTGCTGAGTATCCCTTTATGGAACTGATTTTATTTTCTTAAGTGTACAAGACACACAAGTAAAAATGTAAAAAAACTGAACAAAAGTTTCAAAAATGAGAAAGGTATTTTGTCTCATAACAATGGGTAATCAGCTCACTTAANTTTAAGCATAAGAAAGAAACTTTTAAAACTGCAACTCTGACTGAAATCCCATGTTCTGTTATCTTTTGTGCAAGCTGAGTGAAAAAAAAAGTGCTGGAGGGAGGGGAGAGGTTTGTTTTAACTTTCTTAAGTTTTTTTCTTTCTCGTTTAATTCTGTTAGTAATAAAACAGTTTCTTTGTATCACAAATGTTTAAAGTTTGTGCCTGCTTTGGTTTTTTTTGTTTCTTTTAATTCTTCTATCTCACACAAAAAATCAGTAAGTAATCCATATTCCAAACCAAATTCAACCCGCTACAGTGCTTCTTCTTGACTGACTGTTTCTCACTTAAGGATTTAGTGGACATGCTTTATCAAGCCCAAAAGCTATCCCCAGGCCAGAAAAAAATGACAAAAAGCAAAGAAGTAGATGTGGTGTGACTGCACTGTTAGCCAAGATAGTCCTGAACAAAAGCTCCCTCTCAGACGGAATGCTGTCATCACAACTAACTCATCTACATCCTGACCAATCTCTCTGTATTGTCAGAAAACTGGAAAAGGTGTCCACATGTCTGACTGGTTCCAGAACAGGGGAAAACATTTTTAAAATAGCTCTGAGAAACCATCTCAGATTTCCTGCTCATGACTCATTTGACTTAAGCACTCAAAATCCCACTCAATAATTTGTACAATACATAAAGTGAGTTCCACCAAATGATCTACATTCCTAACCAAAGCAGGAGGGTGTGACCCTTCACATCTGTGTAATACACCACGGTACTGTCAGCTTTGACTAAGCTGAACCTGCATGGGCAAAAGGACCACTTAGCCTGAAGCTGCTGCCTAGCTGATACAAAGATAGGGAAACTAAAGACCCAAGGCCTCTGTCCCTCAAAAGATGCCAGAGGAGGTTCCTGATTCAGGCCATAGAAATCTGTGACTACACACCTGGTAATGATGACAACAGGCTATAATCCCACGGGCACTGGTTTTACCACCACTGTACACTCTCTCAAACTATGCCCGTGTGCAAGGCAAGCAGTGAGCAAGGCATCCTGTATGGACACACTGCCAAGGGGCTCACTGAAGGTACTCAGAGGGATGTGAGGGTACACACCCAGCCTGAGTGAAGTGCTTGCCCTCCAGGCCTGGACAGGAATAGCGTGGAAGCAAACTCATGCTTCTACGGGGGACAGTCGAGCCTTTTATAATCTTTCTGAATCTAGAGAAAGCTGTCTAGCAGATCTTAAGGATCTTGACACTTACCCCGGTAGGCTGCCATTTGTGAGGCACTCTACCGAATCAAGAAGAGTGGGCAACTTCATTTAAGATAAGGACCCACTTCAAGAGACCCTTCAGACACATATAATCTCAAAAGTGGAACCTTACCCTGGGAATGGTCCAACTTGTAATGGAGATTAGCTTTTAACTCTGGATCTAATATATATATTTGTATTTTGTAAACTTCTTGCCTTAGAGAAAACACATTTGATAAATAGTGATCCAAGATCCCGGCATGTTACACACCTAAATTTCAAGTGTTATGATTTCATTGACTTGCTTTTCAACACTATTAGTTTCATAGCCATTCTTACTCCACCTGAGAAATACCTGAACTTATGGCTCCCATAACTTCACCTGTTTAATGTTTCCAGACTAAAAGAAGTCCAGAGAGGCACACTGGGTAGCATCAGTCTCCCAGAATCCTTTGCATGGACAAGTCTGGCTACATGACAGCTGCCTGTGCTGAGGAAGGAGAGGTGGGCACCACACGTGAATGAGAGCTGCAGCCTTTCCTACCAGCTCCTGACATCTGATCCTCCACTGCACTATGAGCTCCAACATTTCAGCACAGAAATCCTGCTTCTCTCCACCCTACTGATCCCACAAATGGCCCACATCACCCAGTCCACACCTCAGCAATCCAAGGACACACCTCAGTATGCGATGGGCTGAAGAGGGTTTTCACTCCCAGCTCCCTGCTGATACAAGCATTAAATGATCTTATCAGGATCTGTATTTAGCATAATGCTTGGGCAGAGTGGAGCCAAAGGACGGCAATTAATGTTGACCTACGTGGCAAAGCACATAAGCTATTTTTACCTCATTTATTATGACCTATTTTCATGGTAGAGACAATAAGTTGGAGCTAAACACAGAATGTGACTCACATATCCCCTGTTCAAGATTTTAAGCATAATTCTGTAGAAAAGTTCAGTTATTGGCTACTCCTCAGTCTTCTTCTACAGCAAATATTATTGGTAAAAATTGTGTTATTTTTGGGCTGAGCCATTTTTTTAACTACTTTTGTATTCTTGGTAAAAAAATCAAATTTCTTCTAACCACATTATGATGAGGACATTGTAACATACATCATAACATATCTTCAAAGGCTGAAGACTAGTAAAGGGAGGTTTTAATGTTCATCTTATTCACACAGTTTGGCTTATTTCACAATACATGAACATTAAAGTGTTTCCCACCATTTTGGGGCTTTTTGGTCATTCACACCTCCTTGTGATTCATGGCTGTAGTTCAACTTTTCCAATGAGTAAGTATTGTAAGGCACAAATTGCTGGCAGGAAACCCTTTAGCTTGTTCATGATAAAACAAAAACAGAAACAGAAAAGCTGCAGCAGAGAAGTGATTTCTTTGCAAAACATACTTCCCCATTAAGACCACCACATAACCCTTTTTCTCAGCTACAGACAAAGGTATTTGAAGCAAAGTGATGACTAAACAAAAGGAGAGTATTCAGTAAGCATAAAATAAAAGCAAAGAGGAAATATTAAAAGATGTTACTTATACAGAAAGTCTTCAAGGTCATTTAACTCTGAAAAAGAGGCATTTTAATATCTTAATTCTCAAGCAAAACAACTGCATTACTTTTGTTACTAACTGTACACACTCCCTTCTGTTTCATGCACATTTGTTTTTTAAAGTCTCAGTAATACAACTGTGCCTTCTTAGACTACACCACTGAACTTACTGAATCAATTTCTGTTCATTACTTTGATAAATCAAGAGGGGTTTCTTTAAAGCATCAGTCACTGCAAGACCTCCTTTGTGAAGTTACTTCATTACCCTCCTTGTCTGTCCTAAGAGAGCAATCATACCACCAGTCTCTATTTTGCAAAAGGCCACAACAGGCAGAGTCTCTCTGCACACTAACAATGTCTCCAACGGCTCTGAAGAATTATTCATTCATTTTTCTTCCTTCTGCCTCCACTGCAATCAAATCATTAACTGCCCTACAAATTCAGGGAGAGGGAAGAGATACATAGAACATCACTGGAATGGAAGCAGTTCATTCTGTGATGAAGGAGAATATCACTTATATATAAAGGATATCAGATCCTTAAAACAAAAATATAGCAATCTATGCTTGTAGCAGAACTTCTACAGATAGGAGACAACTGATGTTTCTAGGATGCAATGACTCCTTTAAGCTTGTTTCCCTTCAGATCAAATGACATAGGGCACTGCAGTAAGCCAATTTGCAAACAATAGCTGAAATGATAACTTGTACAGAATTGTTTGGCACAGACATCTACAATTAGATGCAGGATTTCCTTTTAAATTCCAAAGGGACTTCCACATCCCTGTCTTTCTTTACGACAGTTGAACATGAGGAACAAACAAGGTGTTCCTAACTCCGGAAAGAGGAAGAGAAGAGGGGGAAAAAAACCCCCAAGCTGCCAGTAAAGACAGAAAGAAAACTTCATCATGCCCACATGGACTGAAAATAACCTTCAAGGGTCAACTTCTAAGCCAAAAAGGAGGCCCCTATTCCCACATAGGAAAGAGGGCATTTTTTATTCTCATGAAATAATTTAATCATAAGACTTTTAGAACACTCCTTCTGGAAAATGGAATGCTGTGCAATGAAAGTCGTTGCTATTGTGTCTTATTTTGATAAAGACATATCAGACAAATAAAACAACAAAATCAGGAAGTGGGTGGCTTAAAAAACACAGAGTTTCTTTATTTCTAATATTGGTTTTTATCCTTGTGCTATATAAAAAAGCAAAAAGAATGGTAAATGTTGTTTCCAGTCTTTCTTCTCTTCCTCCACTAGGTGTCTTGTAATTCTTCAGTTTTTCAGGGTAAATTCAGACCATGCACAGTAAGAAAGTCTTTGCTTACAACTCATTCTCAGAACTGTATCTTAATGTACAAACAGAAATTCAAAGGGGAGACCTGTATGAAATGTAACTATTTGAGCAATAACAGAATTTGCAGTTCCACAACTACAGGAACAATCGCAGCTTCCACGCCACATGGCATGCCTCACAGCTTCCATGCCTCTCCTTCCACAGGAGAGACAAAGTGGCTTTCACTCTTTATAATCAGTTTTCCTGAAAAACTGGCTAAGTAGTGCAGGTGTATAAAGGAATGAACTCATCATACCTGTTTTCTGCTGCTCCAAAATGTGTTGCTATGCTTGCTACAGATCCGCAGATGGCAGCATTGATGCAGTAATTAATCCCCACCACAGCAGAGGTCAAAACCATTTCACCAAACTGTTTCCCATTAGAGGCTAAACCCCATTTTCCAATGTCAGAGACCTTAGCACCAGGCAGTACAAGCACTGGGCCAGGAACTGTCTGGCAATAAAGAGAAGCCAGATCCAGGATCACTACTACAAGACACTGTGCCAATCACTCCCTCAGCACCTGGGACAGGTTATGCCCCATCGTCTTGGAAATAAACTACGTCAACTAGACAGTAATGAGCACTGTGAGCCATGGGCGGCTGGTATAGTTCTCATGGTTACCTCCATATGCCATCAAATTCAAAAGTAGAAGGAATACAGATATGTCCAACATCCTGCCACCTTTACTGCCTTTTCTTCTCTCACTGCTCCTTGTTCAAAACAAGCTTTGCACTCCCTCACATTTCTGCTGTTTGGGTAAGTGATATGAATTTGGTGGCCCCAATCATCACACAACACAGGGCTCAGTTACAAGCAAATGAAGGCAACGTCCCAGATGTTCCAGGACAAAAATAAAAAAGCATTGACAGGCAGCATGATTTGTAGGCAAAGGATGAAAGTGGCAGAGAACACAGACGACACAAGTCCCCATTCAGTTTCACTGGTCCATCCTATCTTAAAGCCACCTTTACCAACACAATGTCCACATAAGGAAAACAGCTGCTTAAATTATTGAACTTCAAATTTATGCCCTGACTTACTCTCCTAGGCCTCTTGTCATGATAAAGCTCAGAATATTCAGCTCCTTCCCTTTAAAGTGCATGTGTGTGTGTGTGTGTGCGCGTGTGTGTGTAGAACAGACACAATTTTTGTAGTTGATCAGTTGGTTGAGTCCTCTGACTGGACCCAGCTCTGTACCTGAAGAGACAGTGACTCTGAAACCACCTGCTTGCAGCCACCTCTGCTGACCACCTGAGCCAGCTCAGAGCACCAGCTGGCCTTGTCCTGGTGCTCCGATGCACCGAGCATGCTCACGCTCAGCTGCTCTTTCATTTCCCTCCAAGGACAGTGCTGAGCCTGGAAATCTTTTCCACCAAGGAAATCTGCCCAGCAGAGTTCCTGACCCACCAGATTCACTGCTGTGCAGCAGGCACGGGGCTGCTTTGTCCCAGTCTGGATTATGCCAGCCCCTTTATCATCCTGATGCTCCCTCTCGTGTCACCTCAACTCCACCACAGCACACCAAGTTTCACAACCCCAACAACACTGCTGCTTGTCCATCCATGCCAGGGATAGGTGGCACAGGCAGAACAGCATTAGAAGACTGTCACTTCAGCAAAGCAAGCTACTTGCCAGGGCTGGGCAACACACAGTAAGGCACCCTTGAATTTGAAGTGCTTATTCTAATTCACACAGCCCACTCTCACTTCAGGTACTTTTGATTAAACACTTCACTGGTCTGCTAAAGCCTATGTAGCAATTTTTAATTGTTTAATTTCTGATAACATATACTCGGGCTAGTAACTGAGAGAGCTTGTCCAAAATCCTGAACTCTGGAGGACTCAAAACAACTCTCCCTATTTCTGCACTTCACTTCATCAAAGGAATCTGAGTACATGCAGCTCCGAATAAAGACATTTCTTTTGAAACATTAATTCTATTCCTGGGAGGCATATCAAGTTTCAGAACAATACTTCTACTCACCTGAGACCTTTAAGAGCAGTTTAATAGTAAGAACATCACATACCACACACTTAGTAAGGAAAGAGTATTGAAAAACTCTGCTGGACACTTCCAAAATAGAATAACTAACTCATTTCATAGTTCCTGACAATGCAGATTTAAAGAAAGAAAAGAAAAAACTTGAGTATTCATGTAGGTTTTAATAAACTATGAAATATCTGTCATGAGAAATGTGTACTTCTTGAATTAAAAAAGCTGCTTCCCAACAAAATGTAACACAGGAAGGCAGAACAAACCCAACAGTTTAAGAAATCTGCCAAAGGCAACGTGGGTTCATCAACAAGCATGGAGCTGTGTTGGTATTTGCCATGAGCTAATATTAGACTATGGACACACTGAGATTGCTGGTGTGTAAAAGACCACTTTGTCTAGTCCACTACCCCACTGTCACAGACATCTCAGAGATGCCACTTTCATTTTACTGAATTCTTGAAGTATTTTTTCTTTCAAAGGCTGACAGTGATAAACAGATGAACTACAGGTCAGATGCACGGTATATTTTTAGGCTATTTGGTGACAGGGTGTGTCCTGGCTGTACAAGAGAAGGTGCAGGGGGGAGGGGAGAAGGGCGGAGGGGTGGAAAAAAGCCCCAAATGAACCCCGGAGAAGCATGGAATGTTCAATTTTTCTTTAAAAGGGAAAATACAGGAGCTCCTTCCTCAAACCATACCATGTTATAGCAAAACAGGGAAGAGAAAGCAAAATGTGATTGTAAATAAGACATGTCAGGTACAGCTAACTAGGCTGCAGTTCTCTTATGCTGCTCTCTTTCCCATTCCTTCAGCTCTGCTGCACACTGCATTTATCCCCACTCAGGGATAGGAGGGACAGCTATGCCATGACGCAACCTCTGAGTAACACGCACATGGGAAAACTGGAAACAACCACAATAACTTTATGCATTTAGTGCCATGACAACTTTTAACCAGTAGTTTATAGTTAAACATTCACTATGGTGAACACAAAATGGGAATAAAAAATGAAGCCAGTTTTCAGCAAGGTTGAGAACAGTAACCCAAAACTGCATGTGAACTCATCCACAACAGCAAGTCATTAAGTTAACAAACTGACATGGGAGAGTTGCTTCCTGCACCACTGGTGCAGTGGACCATGCAAGAAGCTTCAGTGCTTTCTTTTCAATAGATTCAAAAGGTGGAAAATTTGAAAGAGAAGAAGAACATGAGCTCAAGCCTCCTCCCTACCAAACTGAGGCAGAGGGTAATCCTTCTGTCCCACTGTGTGCAGAACTTCTCTGTATCAGCTGGACAAAGCTTACATTACACAGTAAGTGAACAGGCAAAAGATAATTTTCTGTACCATGACTAAACTGCTGAAAAACCCAGCAGTACATTAATTCTGCAGAAGCAACAGCATGAAGGCAATCTCTTCAGTGCTGCACTTTAAGGTTGTTGCAAGTGATCAAACCCATTTCTTCTAAGGCTTACTGCCAGTTAGTGAAGGCACCATGATAGACCACATGCACTCTGCCTTATCCTCACACAGGAAGTACATTGGCTTAGCTTTTAACTACTTAAAACCAGCTTTAGCACAACATAATGTAACTAAAATTACCTTGTCTACTACTTGAACTTTAGAATACCAAAAGAAGACGCTGGATGGAACTGGGCATTTAATTCAGTAAAAGATGGAGCAGAGGAAGTACTCACCCATCTGAGGGAAACCAATGCAAGGCACTCGTTTCTAGCTGACAAAACAGCAAAGGGAACAAAAATACAGCCAGGTGCTTCCTACAGCAGAAACCAAAGCAACAGGGGAATGTGGCACAGCAGAGCAGCCCACTGCCTCTCACAAACCACAGGGAGTGCAACTTTTGATTTGGGTGCTCACCTCCATATGCTTATCATCCTGCAGCTGCAGCCAGCCTGAGCACCTAGACAAGGAGTATGCAATTGCTGGTACAGCAAACACCTCTTTTCAGCCTACTGCTGGCAGACAGAGCTATCCCTCCATGCCTGGGGGGAAGGCCTGCCAGCCTACAAGCAGCAGAGAGGCTTGGCTGCCTCTTCTCCACCAGGAAGGCTGTGAAAAGCCTGAGTAAAAGCAGAACACAGACTGACATGTCTATGCTGCAGCAAACCAGATGGGTGGCTAACCTGCCAGCAAACTCAACTGGGCTGCTGTTATCCACCTGGATAAACTGTGGGACTTGACTGCAGCTGCCCTCACAAGGCACGACCTCCCCTGCAGGGTCAGAACATCAGCCACCCACCAGACAAAATGAGACACAGCTATAAAAGGTCACACTTCCCACCCTCCCTGAAGAACACAACAAGCCAGGAGACAACTCACAGCATATGGCTTCTCTGATCCCAAACTCAACATCTGCCTGCTTTCCATTTGAACCCAGAATCACTTTTGTACTTCCTCTTTAGCTGAGGGAGGCACTGACCGTCCACTTGTCTGTTTTGGTATATTCACAGCATAGTTCAGCTTGGAAGGTACCTCCACACTTCTGTATTTTTTCCCAAAATAAAAGTACTCTTGCCTAGGAGAGTTCAAAAGTCCAGTTCTTCTCTTCCAGAAGATACACATATGGCACTGAATTTCACTGAGCTTTCACTGAACAGTTGAAAACAGTGCTTTGTTCTGCTGTAGCATGCTCTGGAGTTGCTTTACTAATGATAAAGCCACTGAAGAGTTTTCAACACTGGTTAGTCCTTTCAAGACACTCCTTAATCCTAAAATATTAAGCACTTTTACATAGATTTATATTTCTATAGGGTGGTCTGGGTAGGATTTGCAGCTCATTGCATTCAAGAGGCCTTTGGAATGATCTCAAAAAACCAAGTTTCATATCAGTTCACCTAAACAGGAAAAACCCAAATATTTAAAGGTAATCTACACACTAAAAATCATATCCAGGTCCCTCCCTGTGATTACTTTAACCATCACACTGACCTATGCAGACACCTACATGCTAACACAAACACATTTAGCTGAGATAAACTACATGACTCCGGGAGAGGGGCTTTTTTTCACAGAAGTTATCTTGAGCACTAAGTGAGGATCACCTACCTACATCAGTTTTACAGTCAGTGAAGAAAAATGTTCCCGCAAACAAACCTCATTCTGGCCATTTCTGGACTGCAGGACTTTGTTGCTTCTGGCACCAAGTGCACATCCTGGCAAATTCTTGATGACATGTCAGGTGGAGACTGAAATGTTACTGCTCCCCTGCTCAACACAGAGTTCTCTGCTCCCACGTCCCAAAGACTGCCAGTCAGAGACCTGAAGCAGCAAGTACTCTACAGAGAATATGGAAGGAGCTCCTTCTCTGAATGGCTTTTCTAAAGGGTGGATCTTTTTTCAAGTTGACAAAGAGGAAACGTAGGAAGTTAGTCTTCTTCACCTATAATCCTTTGCGAATACTCCCATCCCACCTAAGATATCTGTTGCAGTGACACAGCTGAGAGATTTTACTCCATTTTTATACAGGCTAAAACCTCTCTTCATACAGCATTTTTCAGCAAAGCTCTTGAATAAGCATGTCATTTTTTTAGACAGTAAATATTACATAGAAATATTGCTCCTGTGTTAATAAGATGTTGTAAGTACAGGCATAAACAAAGTTGTGTATTCAAGTGAATCAAACTTCTCATTTCAAATGCAGTGAATTTCTGTCACTTTCAGACTGACTACTATCCAAGGCAATATAAATAACATGGGGATTTCCACAAAAAATCCACTATGCTCTACTGAAGCTCTACTGAGCATAGACTATGCTCTACTGAAAATACATTCACATTGTACTTATTAGAAACTTAGGCATAACCAAGATGTGTATTCTTACAGATACCTTTTTATGGAAACCTTAACCTAAAATATGCTTTCATTATACCGCAAACACTTAAAAGTGTTTTAAAAAGATATCTAGTACAACAGCCCAGCCTGACCACATTGGAAATATTATAAAAGTTTGACTGTTGAAAGGTAATAGAAATACCAGTTCACAGACACTGCACCTACGTGAAAAAGTAACTTTTAAGTACGACCAATAAAATAGCTCAGAACTAGCGAGATTACGTCATTGTTTCCTGCCTGTGAAGAGGAGCTATTTTAGCTAAGTGAAGCTGAGCAAAGAAGAGGAAGTCTAAACCTTCTACAGATTTGGGGCCATGATAGAAGCATCTCTGAAGAAACTTTGTAGTGCACAAAAGGTGAGTAGCAATCCCTTATGCTGTGCTAACAAAGTAACTTGGATGTTTATACATGCTGTTAAGAGACTTTGATGTTCGGAAGCTAAACTTGGGAATTAATTCTAGAACTAATGAAAATATATTTAATTCTTTAATGCACTTTCAAAATATCAGCAGCATTCTATACATTACATGTAAAGAAAAATGACTGCATTTGTAAAAGCATAGTATCATAAATACTGTTGTTTAGGATTTTAACAAAAATTTAAAAAACATGCAATAAATGAAAGCATTGGTAAGTACATTTAACACTAAAAGGAAAATGTTTGTTTTCATAAAACTAAAACCAGGAGAAGATCGTGTTGCTTGGTCTCTCTCCGCTTCACTGCAAGTCATGTTTTCCTTGGGGAAATGCAAGCAAACATAAGGGACAGACAAAGCAAAAAGGGAGATTGGGAAGAGAGATACATGCATGGTCCTTTAAATGGAACCACTGTAACCTAACTTGCAGTAAGAATCTGGAGGAAAAGATTTAATAGTGATTTTGCTGTGGAAGTCTTGTTCTTGTACACGGCACCTAGCTGGCCTTCCCAATTCACATTAGACATTCAGAATGTTAGTTATCCCTACAAAATTAAATGATTGATAAAACATACAGACAAACAACAGAGAAATCATTCAGAATTAACACAGACAAGCCTTCCAGAAACCAGTGACTCCAGGGGCTCTTCAGCAAGTGCTTTAATCAATACCAGTAAGTAAACGTTATCATTATGAAAAATGGCAACTAGGGCAAAACCATCCACCCAGAGACACCCAAAGATCTGCTTGGGATGACCTGGGAGATTTCAACCTGAACTCCATGCAGACAAGTACCAATGAAAAAGAAAAATATCTCCAATTGTGCATAAATGCAGACAGGTAACTCATGCTTTTTAAAAATCTCAGTATTTCTTACCTACACAAATGTTATATTTTTTCAAAATGTAACATTAATTTTAAAAATTAATTGGCATGATTTAAACTCACAAAGCTGGGAAACAACCCATTGCTGTTTTGACACAAACAAGAGTGTCCAACAACCAACCAGAAAGAAAAGCAAACAAACCCAAAAAACCTTTTTGTTACAGCAGTTCCATTCTTTGATATATCTCAAAACTGTCACAAACTTGAAATAACCAGCCAATAAGGCATGGAACCCCTGGTTTTCCTGAAAGATCACACCAGATTCAGTTTCCTCTCTTCCCATCAACATCAGCCTACTGATTATTTCGAAAACATGACCTGACCAGAAACAAATACAGTCACTGCAAGTCCAAAGGAGAGAAGAACAAAACCAAAACTAAAATCCACAATGTTTCTTAATATTCAAGTGAATTCTTCTACCTATTTTCTACATTACTACTCAATTCACCTGCTAAATCACTCAGGATATTGAGCTTGGTAGTCCTGCACTATGTCATACACAATCACTAGCAAGAGAGAAAAAGAAAACAGAACAAAAGAGAAAAAACCCACTTACAATGTGCAAGGGCAGGGGGGAGGTGTGGATTAAGCAACATTTGGATAATTGTGCAACAGTAGTGAAAGTGGAACAGTGTGCCAGATAATATTTTAACTACGCTGCTAGCATGTGTGCAAAAATTTTAAGCATATGCCATCTAACTTTCAATAAGGTTTGCTAGCATTCTTTCATTCCTTTGTTCTTCTTATTTTTAGAGTTCTTCACACAATGAGGAATTTTAGAGGCATTCATATAGATGCCCTCCAAAGCTCTTTTTTGCATTACATGCATAGCTTTTCCCATACAAAACACAAATTCTATTCTATGTTCTAATGTCCTCATCTGAGCAGAAAACCCCTTTTTTTGTTTTGTACAGCTGAAAAAATGACCTTTAAGTGAAGGGTTAGATATTTCCATGCATAACTTTTTTATATATCTGTAAACTGGAGAATTGTAAGAAATTTAGAAGCCCAAATTTCATACTTCAAGGCAGAAACTAACCTATATAAAGATTTAACAGGTCATATTTAAGTTAGTTACTCTATGGGCACTCTTCTCAAAAGCAGCTGGTATTTGCCAGTGTCAAACCAGGATGCCAGATTAATGAACACTGGTTCATACCCCTACGCATTCCTATAGCACTGAGAAAGTATTTGGTAACATTACAGAGAAAGCATTAACCAGATGGGCAGTAACAATAAACCTTTTTTTAATGCATTCTTCACTTTTGGAGATAAAACTCACAGAACTATGCACCCTTCTGCTCTTGAGAGCAGTTCCGGTGCTTAATCCGACACTGCAGAAGTTCCTTGGCTGTTTGTCACAAGTGGGAAGATCAGACAAACAACTAACTTGTTCCTCCTCCTCCTCCTCTTGACAAAGCTGCCACAGGACTGGGTAAAAGGCCAGACAAGAGGAACCCTCCCACATAAAGTCATGAAACTGTGACCACAGCCAGAGCCAGGAAAGTGCTAGGGGCGAGGGTTAAACAAAGCACTCATGCAAACACAAGGTAAGGTCTGCCATGCTCACGGGCTCCAAGGATCCTCTCCTTCAGCTCTCATCACCTCAGCCTGCACAGTGATGTTTCACATGTCCAAGTACTTTGACCAAGAAGCTGGAAGAAGGAACACAACTGTGCTCTGAGGCAGCTGGCTACCAGCCAGGAACTTCTCCCCCAAAACAAACACTGTTCCCATATGGCCTGGCTGGAGACTGTGCTGCTTCCCATCTTTTTACTTGTTTAAACAGGAAGTCTATTAATCTATTCATCTCATTCCTGGGTTGGGTGGGTGGTTCTGATGCCCTGGGATTAAACACTGTATTAGAAGCTATGTAACCAGTAAACCAGTTTTTTAGTGTCTTTTATGAGCAAGCACCTGCTCTTTTGGGAGTTAAGTAGCTCCTACACAGATAAAAGGCAAAATCAATACTCTTTGTGTATCCAAATGTCACTCCATGCCATGCTCACTTGTTTCTACTCATAACTAGTTTTAGTCAAGAATTTTTTAACAGGGACAACTTGAAGAAATATTTTCTTTAGAAAGTAGCTCTCACAGCTCAAATAGAACTGTTTCAATCTAACATCAGCTACTGACACACAACTGAAGTGTCAATCTCGACTTTGTGATTCCTGATACAAAAAGGCCCCTTAAGTAATTACAATATTTTATTAAAACATGCTTATTAATACTATTTTCACAAGTGTGACAATACATGTATTTCCCTCAGAGGATGATAATGTATTTGCAGTCAGAAAAAGCAACAAAGCTAGCACATTTCAGAGCTAAACAATACAGTCTCATCACTAAACAACACCGTAAAAAAATCTTCCTGTTTGTTTTTAAAGATAGATTTCATTTGACTGAGAATAACTTCCCATACTTTATCTAATTTTAGGGTATTTATGGAGTGCAACAACTATTCCTAAGTTCAATTAAATTATGATGCCTGAAAATCCCCACCCAGAAGAATACAGGATTGCATCACTGGTCTTCTACAGTTTTGTGTTCATAGTGGGATTGTTGGTGAATGCCACTGCGCTATGGGTGTTCAGCTGCACTACCAAGAAAAGAACAACCATAACTGTATATATGATGAATGTCGCATTACTTGACCTATTTTTTATATTCTCCTTGCCTTTTCGGATAATCTACCATGGGACAGAAACGTGGTCTTTTGGAGATACACTCTGTCGGATCATCGGTGCTTTCACTGTGTTTTATCCAGCCATTGCTCTGTGGCTGCTTGCTTTTATCAGTGTAGACAGATTTATGGCTATTGTCCAGCCCAAACATGTCAAAGAACTAAAAAATACAAAAAAAGCTGTGCTGGCTTGCACTGGAATCTGGATAATGACCCTCTCAACAACGTCCCCACTGCTATTTTTAAGATCTGACCCAGACCAAGCCTCAAATTTTACCACCTGCATGAAAATGCTTGATATCATCCATTTAAAGGAAGTAAATGCATTGAACTTTTGTCGCTTGATTTTTTTCTTTTTGATCCCCTTGTTTATCATGATGGGATGCTACCTAGTCATTATTTACAATTTTATTCACGGCAGGACTTCCAAACTGAAACCTAAGGCCAAGGAGAGATCCATAAGAATTATAGTTACTCTGATTGCTCAGGTACTCATCTGCTTTGTACCCTTCCACATTTGCTTTGCCTTCCTGATGTTGCAAGATGAAAATACAATTTACAATCCCTGGGCAGCCTTTACCACCTTTCTCATGAATCTCAGTACATGCTTGGATGTTATACTGTACTACATCGTTTCCAAACAATTCCAGGCAAGAGTCATCAGTGTCATCCTTTATCGCAATTACCTTCGAAGCGTGCGCAGGAAAAGTTTTCGAACTGGAAGTGTAAGATCACTCAATAATATGAACAGTGAAATGATATGAAAAGAGGAAAAAATGTCAGGGGACTTTTACAATGTAAACAAGTGATTCCTTTTCCAAATTCTAGCACTTGGCTACACAGAAGAATGTTCTATAGCCAAAAGTAACAGATGTATTTGTTGCACTGTAATTATGACAGAAGCAGAATAATAACTGCACCTCTTTTTATTTGCTCAGCGTCTTTTATTGTTTCACCTGAAATGAACTAAAACCTAGCATCAGTGTTAAACTTTCCAATGCTTTTATCACCTCAAAAGACTGTGAATATTGTCAGACATGAAAGTGACTATTAATATAATAAAGTAGACAACACTGAAGAATTATGATGCAATGTATATATTAATTTTTTATATTTGCATAATCAAATGCTCCTGAAACTACTGTATATCCCACACTTCTAAAATTAACTTCATTCTCTCAATATCAATGTCATCATGACTTAATGCATACGTAGGTAAAATTCATATTGCACTTAATTAAAAACTTCTTTGATGCAGATTTCTTTGTAACTGACTACATTCTGCAGTCATAGAAATACAATCAAAGGGTAAAATGGTCAAACTGTTCATTACCTTACCTGTGGGTATGATGTGCACATTTATTACACCTTACTTTTGCACAAAGTATCTTTTTAGACACACGAAGATATTAATTTCTCCAGACACATTAGCAGCCTATGTCCTAGCAACAAACTCTAGGTAACAAACATGATGAGGAACTGCAGTAGCTACTCAAGCTTTCAACTCCTTTTGAATACTCACACATTACAAAAAAATTTATCTTTATAGTATCAAACACATGCTTTTTGTCCGTTGTAAATCAATCTTTAGATACTTTCAACAGACACTCTGCATAAGTAGAAATAAAAAAATGTCTAACATGGTGTTTAATATTAAAATCTTACTCCAAGAGCTTTTATTATTACCTCAGAGCGTGCAACACATGGAAACTCAAGTCTCTATGATTTCACCTGCCAGAAGCTTAACCACAAAGGGTTGCAAGCTCTATGGTTCTACTGTAGCACGCACATCTTTAATGAAGTGCAGAAATCTCAAACACAGGTTACGCAAAACTGAACCACTGAACATCTTTAAAGCTGTAAGAACTGCAGCTGCAAGCACAAAATGGAGTAACAAGCTCTAGCACTCAATTTTTGAAAAACATACAAAATACCAGTATGAAATGCATACGCATTTTAAAAGTGAACATGAAGCACATGACTTACAATTCTGTTGCCTTTCTGATTTAGGACAGAAATCAGCACAACCTGATTCTAGTTTTTACAAATTGAACGGATCCAAGCAATTTAGACTGGACAAATAGAGCAAAAATTTGTGCACTGCAGGGCATGTTGCAATCATGTTAATAGAGGAAATGGGAATAACACATTGGAAACTAATCATTAGATGGATAAATTCTAAATTAAACACAAATCATAGCTAAGAAATACATGTTTCAAACAATAATAGTCGTGCCAAGAACCTTTACACTTCAGTTCAAAAGAGGATTAAATTTAATTTGAAGTGTTACATGAAGAAAGGTTTTTTAAAATAAAATTTTCAGAAAACAATCCCTTGAAACTATATCTAAAATAACCAATTCATTAGAAGCTACTTACAAACCAGAAGGCAAGCTGTTGATGGTGATGCCAAATATATACTGAGTGATTTCTACAAGGAGAAGATCAAACAAAGCTGAGAGCATCCAAGCGCCCAATAAAAAAGACTGGAAAGAAAAAGGTTAATTTGAATCAATTAAACAGTTTGAAAATAAGGTTTTAATATACCTCTAAATATAAGAAAAAATAAGAAAACCTCTACACTAGTTCAATTAAGACTAATTGAATCTTTAACACAATGTAATTCCAGGTCTACTTGTCTAGATACTGAAGAATGAAGTGTAAGATTGTTTCCAAAATTAAATTCCATGTGTCCGATATCTTATAACTGATATAGCTGCAAACAGTAATTAGAATAATCCACTGACTGCAAGATATTATCAATATAAATTTAAATTTATGAAAACCAAATTATCTTTAAAACCCTTTAACATATATATCTATACAACATGCTAGATAAAACTGCAGTATCCATCTAAGAGTACAGGACTAAACTGTATAGAAAAGTTTCTATTAGAAAAAAACCCTCAAAACTGGAACTTACTGAAAATTTTCTGCTGCCATATCTTCTTTCAAATATTCTAAAGTTGTAAATGAGCAGACTGCTGCAGAATGTGTCTTTCAAATCAAGACATATTGCTCTTCCACATACAAGTCTCCAAATCTGGAAGGTTAATGATCATCATGTTAAGCCTCTCTTCCTTCAAGGAAACTCTTTACAGAATTTGTGCTCAGAGGGAATGCAATACTGGAGTCAGGTAACAGAAATGCAGCACAGTTAAGGAGGGAAATACAGAGAGTAGAACGTTATGGAGAGTTCAACAAGTCTCTTTAAAACTAAAATATTTGCAAGGCAGATGTCTAAAGTGTTAAAATAAATAAACAATTGAAATTAACTCAAATACACTTTCATGTTCCTTTACATTTACAAATAAAAATGTAAATCACAACCCTAGTGAATTTAGAATTATAAAAAATATTTGTGAAGCAACCTCTAGATACAAACTAGTACAGTGTAAGTGTCCTAAGAAGGTCTAATCAGATCAGCTTGCTCATGGCCATGTCAAGTTGAGTCTAGAACACCTCTGAGGATGGAAACTGTTCCTCTGTTCCATCAGTCTTACAGTAAAAACCTTTTTCTTTAAATGGAATTTCCAATATTTCAATTCACGCCCCTTGCCTCTTGTCCTTTCACTGGGCCTGGCTCTATCTGTTTTGCTCCCTCACATTAGGTATTTACACACACTGGTAAGATCTACCCTAAATCTTCTCTTCTCCAAGCTAAACAATCCGAGCTCTCTCAGCCTCTCCTCATACACCAAATGCTCCAGCCCCTGACCAGCCTGGTAGCCCTCCACTGGACTCTGCAACATGGCAAGGTCAACTTTGTACTCAGGAGCCCAGCACAAGGGACAGATGTGGCCTCACTGAGACTGAGTAGAGATGATCACCATCCAGGCCTCCTTGTGAGGCTCTTCCTAATGCAGCCCATGATGCTGTTGGGCACCTTAGTCACAATGGTGCATTGCTGGTTCATGTTCAACTTAAGCCTCCACCAGGACCCTCAGGGCCTCTTCCGTAAAGTGATTTCCAGCTGCTCAGCCCACAGCTTGTACTGGTATATGGTGTTATCCCTCTCTGATGCAGGAGTTTGCATTTGTCTTTGCTGAACTAAGGTTCCTACTAATCCTTTTCTCCCCCTCTAAATGGCTGCAGAACTAACAGGTATAACAACTACAAATCCAAGTTTTACATCACCTACAGGCTTGCTGAGAGAATGTTTGCTGAGAGTCCTGCTGCCCAAGTTGTGAATGAAGACACTAAACAGTACTGGCCCCAATCCACTTCACTCACCATTCTCACTATCCCATGTCAACATGACCAATTTTAAATCCTAGCCTGAGTACCACTCCTCCTGAAGTCGAGACTGGCAGGGCTATGACCTTGCAGCTGAATATTTCCTGACACGAAGTAAATGAACTTACACAGACTATGAAAGGCTTCCAGCCTTACCGCTCTTTGCTTTAGCCAGCTTAAAAAATACATAGATATGATATAATGAATCACACACAGCATCTTCACTGCTCTTGAGGGTTCTCTGGATGGAGACAAAGACCTTTTAGTTTTGGACAGCACATATTTTGCCTTCCAAATCAAATGTACTCTTCTTCAACTTTTCACTTTAATTCCTGTGCTCTCTACCAGCATTAGGAAGTGTCAAAATCCAACATCCAAAATGTTTGTTCAGCCCCTGAAAAAATTCCTTCCATCAAACATATCCTTGCAGGTGAAATTATTCTAAACAAATTTTCTTTTAACAGTTCTCATTTGGATATTAGCACCAGACAGGAATTAAACAATCTGCTCTCCCAGATCTCAGAGGTACTCAGTGATATAGCATATATAGCTTACTCCAAAGGCTATGGCAGTAAGTGAAACAATCTCATGAAATAAAAAATCCAAACTCACAAATTCCCCAAAGCACCACAATAGAAGTGTTGTAGCTTTTACTGATACTTGCAAGTGTTTACGGTTAAGATACAGCAGAGATGATTTCTTTGAATAAAACACAGCTACTACTGTTTTTCAGCAGATCAAGCATATGGAAAGAGAGGATTTTTCTAAAGACAAATTGCAAAACAAACAAACAAATCCCAAACCCTCAAAATTTCCATTTAAAACTTGAATAGTTTCTCAGACTTTTTCATTCCCCTCCCCAAACACTTGGCTATAACATTTTTAAAATGCAGACATCATTTATGTATTTTCACTGCACAGCATCAGCAAGACACTTGGAAAATATGAGTAGTGCTCTTGCAGAGTTGTAATTTATTATTACAATAAAGCTCTTGTTCTTGACAAGAAAGATTACAGAAAGTGCAATAGCACGGAGTATAACTAGCTAGGTCTAATAATCTTTTAAAGCTTATAGGCCACAACTGACATCCTCAAAGACATTAATTTGACTACATACCTTTTGTTTGATGCAATTGTAAAATCTGTGGCGTATGATAAACAGAGGCATTTGCTGACCCTTCTCTATTAAGCAGTAGTTTGCCACTTCCAAAAATTAAAAACATCCCAAAACAAATACCCAGAACTTATCTAATCACTTTTAAGTGCATTACTTCAACATTTAAAGCTGATAGTACAGGATCCTTAATTAAACTTAAAATAAAACCTTACAAGATACAATACCTAAAAGATAAGAGTATCTTAGTTTGAAACAGGAATGAATAAGAAATTAACCAATTCAGCCGATTACTGAAGAGCACAACAAACTCCCCCATCACCTGAAATTTTCAAATTAGAAGCAGCAGTTCTATTCCACAGGCAAAGTTTAGTTTTCCGCAACTAACTACAACAGAAGTTACAGAATGAAAGTTATGGCCTCCATTGTTAAATCATTTATAATCAGCATGCCTAATCAAAAGAGCCCTCTTCAGCCTCAAAAACGAAGCACAGTAAGATACTGACAGTCATATCAAAATACTTGTGTTATTAAATGGGTTAAATCACACTTCATTCACAGCAAGTTTCCAAATGCCGGTGCCTGAAAGAAAAAATTACAAAAACCGAATAATTTCCCAGACAAGACAAAGAAGTGAAAAGCTATGTTGATTGTTTCAGATCAGTTTTTCTCATGTTTTCCAAAAAGCAGCATACCGGGGTGACATAACAAAAGGTAAGAACAAGCTGGTCTACAGCAGTTCTTTACCCATTCTTACAGAACAAAGGGAAAGAACCAGAGGACAAACAGACTGTGGGGAAAAATTGCATAGAAGATCACAGTTTGCAGTCTCTTTTCACATGAAGAGAACAGACTCTTACCTGAAAATCCTCTTTTACAGCTTGTAGGTTATACGCAAAGAACTTCTGATAATGCTGGAAGAGCAGAGTCAACAGAATCGAGATGGCACTTGGGACTAGTAACAAACTCTTCGACAAAGGCGCTTTATCTTAAAGACAAAACAAACAAACAAACCATTTTAGAGAAAAGTCTTTCACATTCAAAAAGTGACATATTTAAACAGATGACTGGAAGACATAATAGCAGTGACACCGTCTCGACTTTTTAGCTCAACAACTTCCCAAGTTTTCAAAAACTTGCATATAGATAGGAAGAACACACTAACCAAATGAAATGTTTAGAGATATTAATGACAGTTAAATATTAACCAAACATTTTGTTTCAACACTGTTTAATGACATTGGCTACAATTAAACCTAAGTTCTCTGCACCTATAGAGGTCATGTCCTCCTATGCTGCCCTCCTATGGCTCAATCACATTTCAGGAAATAAAATAATCACTCTTTTTTCTAGCAAAATATACACGCACACCTAGTTAAAACAAATACTTCTGTTTCCTCTGCATTAGGGATTAAGATTAGCTTTTTCTTAGGGGCTATGAAGCAGGAACCACCTGAATAAATGTCCTGAATAAATTGACTTTCTTTCCACTGCACTTAGATCCACCAATCAAGGAAACATCTAAGTCAAATTACATGCTATTAATCTTCCTTCCATTCAATCATTACAATTATTCTTAAAGAAATTACTAGAATCAGGATGTTTGTGAAATCAGAACTTCTTTCCCTCTAGGGGCATGACTTTCAGAAAGGACACTCAGAAGAAAGCAAGCAAAGAACAGAGAAATCTGCAACACACGTCTCACATTTCCTAAAAACTGCCAAGCAGAATATCCAGCAGGAGTGTACCCAGCAATTCACCCTAACCTGTTGGTGCAGTTGATGCAATAAAACACAAACTCTTGCCCAACAATTCAAGCCAATACAGAGACGCTGAAATATTATTTATTCTATGACTTTTCTCCTTTTCACACATGCAACCTGAATCACATTTACTTCCTCCACAAACACCTCAGCTATAGCACAGAATATGTATGTCATTTTCAGACAACTGTTTTTGCAGGGTGTTACAAAATCTGTAGCTCTGTTGTCATTCTTCTTAATATAATAAAAGGAGGAATGAGATTACTTTAAAAGTACTAATGGGGTGTAAAGAGCAGGAGCACAGGAGGAAGAAAACTGCATGAAACAGCACAATACAATAAACATTTACTACCTGTCCAGATTAAAGTGACGACCACGAATGATTTTTTCAACATCTGCTGCACACTAGAACAGTGAACTGCTAGAAAAAGCAGATGGTACTAGGCACCAAAGACAAGATTTTAATTATGGCACAATCCCATTGCAATCAAAAATATGGTTCTTGCTACATAGTTTAGGCATGACTCTCATCCAAGTATTAACTGATGACATCAAGAAAGACTTGCTGGGCACTGTTAGCTGTTCACCACCTTGAAGTCTGCAGTCTTTTGATGTTCACCAAGTGAAGAAAACATCTCTTTGTGGATTATAATGAAAACTTGTACTTAAAACTCTTAATTCAGTCCACATCCATACCTTCTGGGTTCACTATTTAAACATGCAGTTTCCATTTAAGCAAGTATGGCCTTAAAGAACTATCCTTTTAGAGAAATTAGGCAGCGACTTGGATTGACACAGGTTGATGTTACTCTGCTGAACATAAACTTTACTTTAATGGTTGTATGAGACACCCGGGCAGAAAGACTGGCTGGTTCACCTTTCAATCTAATACATTTCTTTGGGTTTTCTTTTTTTTTTTCTCTCCAAAAATAAAGTCTACATTCTTTAGATATCCATGTTTTAAATTATTCATTCTTCTGATTCAGTTGGACATTTCAAAACCATCTGAGGCCATCAGCGTACTCCCTCAGTCAACTTAGTTAAATTAAGATTTCTTAATGTGAAAAGGCCAATTTTATAATCAGGATACAGATTTTGGTACTTGAAAGTACAGCCTAATTCAGCAGAATTGTAAGAGCCACAACAGTAAACACTTCTGAAACAAAGTTTGATAAAATTGTTATTTTACTATCAAATGCATTTACTTTATTTCATGTATTTTAAGAAATTTTCACAAAAACTCATTAATCCTATAATACTTTTTACATAAGGATCACATTGCCACAAAAAAACCATGACAACAAAATCTCTAGATATCCCACTGTGACTGTGCTTTTCTATACAGGTTTAACATGTAGATTTTACTGCATTTTTATTATTAGATCATTTTTACATTACAGGTAATACACACTTGAAATACTTTATCCTATCAAGTTAATTCCTAATCTGAATGCATTCAAAAATAACCAACCAACAGAACCTTATCTGTTTTCTCCGAAAGTGTGAACACACATTTTTATTAAGAGCTTGCTTTTAGCTTAGACACTTTAAACTTTGATATAGAGGAAAAGTACTTATTATTAGACACGTCATCAAGTGAAAAACCACAGAAGCAACTAACCCATGAATGTGACAGTCACCCACGGGGAACATCATGTAAGTAACGGAAACTTCTACCCCCCAGCTTCTCATAATGTCATCATGGTTGAGAAGTTTATTCCTGTCTGCTGAACTCGAAAAATATAATAATGCATCCTCTGAAAATCTTTTTCCAAGTGTTTCACTGCACAGTGTAGCAGTTTGCTTTATCCCTCAACAGGATATAGAGCCTTCTCAAGGACTGCTGTGAGGTTCCAGGGAAGGAGCAACCGTCCCACTGTTGTGGAATGTCTCAACCATTTCAGACCAAAAATGACTAACAATCCCAGATTTTGCACAATCGGGCATTCTGACATCCAAGCCAAGTTCCTTACTTGCAATGCAAAGGTAAAATTTAGAAAGCAAAGTTCTAATCCAATGAATGTGCAACCATGTGTGAGATGGAAACACGTACCACCAACCCACCAGGGCATCAGTCTGCTGGCAGCACCAATGCAAATGTGCACAAGGAGAAAACACAGTGTCTTTATAGCACACACAGAAAGAAGAATGAAAGGAAAAACATTCATTTTGACGCTGAAAGTTAAAATACATCAAATACTGTCTTCAAAGGTCTTGAAATGAATTTGCAATCCCAAAGTACTCCTTAAGTGGCATTTCTTTCAAACAACAGGCAGTAATAGTAGTGGTGCTGCAACACATCTACTGAGCATCCACCTCAGTACACAGAGAAATTTCGTTAATAACCTGCAGAATATGCCCATGTTATGATGGAGAGCAAGGAATTAGCTTCCACTACAGATCTTTGCTTCTTCCTGGTGCAATGGAGAAGTTTCCCCCCAAAACTGCCCTCATAATCTCATGGGCAAGTGTCCCAACCTTCATGCTACCAACTGTGCAATGTGAAGCTGATCCTAAAATGTGACATAAATGAGAAAACCACTTCTAAGTCTCAACATTTCGCCCCTGCACTTATTACAAAGCCCATAGATCCTCTTCTTCCACAACTTACTATTCTTCTGGCTGCCAGTACCACTTTTAAAATACAGAGAATGAAGGATACAAGTGTCCATCTGTCACAAACAGAGGGGGAGGTTTATGGCACAACTGCTTGAATTGCAGCTTCAGAAGCCACTGCTGCACTAATGACAAGAATGAGAAAGCTACAGCAACAGCTACAGTTTTTGAAACAATTTCCTGTCTCTGCCGGTTCACTACTCACAGGTGAAGAGACAGCAGATGGGCATACCAAAACAGGCAGCCAGACCAAGCTACTGTTGCAGAAGAGCTCTTGCGGGGAACGCTTCAGCCCCTGGACTGCTATTCCAGGCTCCAGACTCATGTGTTGACTTGGGAGAGGATCTCATTGCCAGTTGATGTGAAGTGATGAGCCAGCTGATGAGCAGTGGCTGCAAAAGCTCAAAGTAGCTCAGGGCAATTTTTGTGGGGATCCCTACTGAACTTATACCACAGCTGCAGACAAAATATGCTGTGTAACAGCTCTTTTTTTCCACTGTCATCCACAACTTCCCAAACCCAGCTGCTATAAGGCAGGCACATCACTTTCAAACAGACAGTTAACTGCTGGGGGCTACTATAATGGCATGAAATACCCACAAACCAGTTTTAAATGTTGATACACAAGATCTGTGAATCTTTTCAATCATAAATGATACACATCTGAATGCACAGTACTTCCCAAATGCACTTATGGAATCTACACTTTGGGTGGTTGTTTTTCCTGCATTAAACCATCATGCAGATATTAATCTATTGCGTTCCAAGACCTGTCCAAGACGCTGCAGCAGGCTCACCAACCAGCAGTGATGTTTGATTGCAAGTGAAAACAGTAAGAGTATCAGGACGCAGGAACAGTTTTTCACCAAGTGCTTCTAAAGTTAGTATTAAGTAAGTCAATAAAGAAACCTATGATCATGCTTTAGATCTATTTTTTAAAGGCACAGGTAAGACTGTAATCAAACCACTTACCTATACATTTACTGTTTAGAAAACTGCTAGGTATAGGCTAGGTCACAAACTATTTTAAAAAAAAGGCAGATACAAAAAGAAAAAAAAAAAAAGAAGAAAACCTTTGTTTCTAAAAGCAACACTTGAAACAGAAACTGAATCAGTTTGAAAGTAACAAAGATATTCAACCCCCATTGAGCAGACTTTTCTTCCTTCCAACCAGAGCCATGTTACCACACTACTTTTAGTATACACTGTCAGAAATATCAGGTATGGCTACACCACAAGACCATGTGGAGATCCCCACACAAGCTTGAAATGAAATGAGCTAGCTCTGCAGAAGCAGAATAGCCGCAGTTTTGTGGCCTTCAATGCTATGCTGCTCCCAGGACTGAAGCTAACCAGGCTGCACTGTGGCATGCTGATGTACAAGCTAATTTGCTTTCCCATATAGTACTGTACTGCATAATATTGTTATGCACAAAAGTCTTATGGATTCAATACATGCTTCATTTTTCCTTCAGTCATACCACAAAGCATCAATTTACATAGCTTTATTATTTTCCTGACGCCTCTGCACAACATAGTTCAGTCCTGCCAGTTATGCAAGCAGAGGAGCACAGAGATCCCTTCTTGCCTTGGGGATTTTTAACAAATTGCTAGCACTGCACTACCAGGTTCACAGAGAGGTAAAAGCCTAACCTGCACCAGCGAGTTCAAAGGATTCTACTCCCTACTACTACAAGAAGTAGCTTGTGTGCAGTAGTCAAAGATTTTCCAGATGTAACAAGTGCATATGCTTTAAAACATGGACTCAAATTTTACCTTAATAAAGACTAACTCTTAACAGGCTTTCCTACTTCACTCCTCTGCAGTACATAAACAGCAAGAAGAGTATTGGGAGGGGATATTACAATGTCTGCAGAAAGGTTTGGTGTTGGTCTAACCTATTTAAACTGTTGGTAAGGCCTTTGTGTCTCATAATGGAAAGCCTTCCTGTGTACCATACTTTGCTCCTGGGACACAGCCTCTTGGCAAACCAAGCAGCACTAGGGTAAAGCAAACAGCCAGGCCATTCACACACTCATGCGAGCCCCTGCAGAACTGCTGAAGTGTTTCAGCAGCATTGCTCACGGGACCAAAGCCGCCAGCAGCCCGCAACACAAGCAACCAGCCTGAGTCTGGCCCCACAGCCCACCTCTCAAGCACCCCTAAAGCCAGGTGCTGGCAGGATGCCTCCTGAACATGCTGCAGTGCTCTTTGACAAGTCAGCTCACCTGGGTTAGTGTTCTGATAAGCCACTGCATGTGTCTGTGCCATATCTCCTGCTAGTACCCAGAGCCACCGGCTCTTTTTTCCAGAGCATACCAGCTCCTCCAATATTCCAGATAACAGAAACAGTTTCCACAGCAAGAGCAAACTGTCTTTGTTCTTTCAAAAGGTGGTGTTCTTTGTTTCCTGGCTTCCCCATCTTATAGTTGTACCATGCACCAGGTATGTTTATTTTTATTTGCATCTCCTCATCCAACCATTACAGATGTTAATCAGTCTGTCAGAGATGGCACAGCAGGCTGCAGGTGCCTTCAGTGTGACCTGGCACGATCGTTCTTACTGCTGCTGAACCAGGTGTCCACTTTTTTTATCCAGGGTCACTGATACAGGTCCCATGATCCACCAACACTGCCTTCTGCCAGAGGTTACTGCTCCCAAGCCCAGGGGCAGAATACACACGTACAGTTCCCTGGTGCCACATCAGGCACTGATTCATTAACTACCTGAACCATCAGATTCTGTGCATCAGCAATGGAATCCCACACACCTGCTGCTACTACAGCAACCTCTGCTACACAGGCAGAAACAAAAGTCTGAGGGCACAGGGGCACCTTAAACTGCTACAGTTGTGCCGTAGGTGAGCATATGTCAGTGCCACCTAAATCCACACCTCTACTGGAGTTTGTCAGTACCCCTGTACCAGCCAAGTCTTATTGTAAAAACCTGCTTTAGGTCAACTGGTGAGTTCAGTAAGAATGTGTGTTTTATCTGTATTTGAGAAGGAAAAAAAAAGTACAACATTTGGTATGAAGCTGAATCAGGGAAGGTTTAGGTTAGAAAGGTTCTTTACCCAGAGAGTGATCAGGCACTGCAACAGGCTCCCCAGGGAAGTGGTCACAGCACCAGCCTGCCAGACTTCAAGAAGCATTTGGACAATGTTCTCAGGCACATGGTGTGATTCTTGGGCTGTCCTGTGCAGGGCCAGAAGTTGGACTTGATAATCCTTGTGGGTCTTTTCCATATCAGGATATTCTATGATTCCATGATATTCTTTTTGCAGAATGACATACTGTCTAGGTTTTTTCCCTACCACAAATGCGTTTCTTATGACAACCATTTCCCACTCATCCTTCTGATGGACCTATCCTGGAAAAACTTGTAAATACTGACTGTCACTTTCCACCCATTCAGTCAAACAAGGATACTTCTCCCCCTACGTTCTTTCTCATAGAATTATACCCAGATACGTGCCATTGAAAAGTCCCTCTACAATATCTATTGGGGGGCACAGAGAGGGATAAAAAAACAGGAGCTGTGAATCAAGGTGCAGTATTATCAGATTCATCTGAAGAAACACTCTTCCCTTCTTAGGATTCTTCACACAAAATACAGCTACAACTAACATCCCTTCTTAAATGCCAGAACTATTCCCCCCTAGTCAGAGGGTGCTTTCACACCCAAACTTGGATTTCACAGAAACATAGTATCAATTAAGTTGGAAAAGACTTCTGAGATCATCAAGTCCAACCTGCGACCAAACACCACCTTGTCAACTAGACCATGGCTCTGAATGCCACACCCAGTCTTTTCTTAAACACCCCCAGGGATGGTGATGCCACCACCTCCCTGGGCAGCCCATTCCAATATCTAATCACCCTCTCTGTGAAGAAATTCCTCCCAATGTCCAACCTGAACCTCCCCTGGTGTAGCTTGAGCCCAAGCCCTCTCATCTTGTCCTGTCGCTGGCTACCCGGGAGAAGAGGCCAACCCCCACTTTGCTTCCTTTCAGGTACTTGTAAAGAGTGATCACATCACCTCAACCTCCTTTTCTCCAGGCTAAACAACCCCAGCTCCCTCAGCCACTCCTCATAGGACATGCATTCCAGATGCTTCAGCAGCTCCACTGCCCTTCTGTGGACATGCTATAGCACCCCAAAGTTCTTCCTAAATTGAGGGTCACAGAACTGTACACAGTACCCGAGGTGTGGCCTCACCAGTGCTGAGTACAGGGGGACAACCACTGCCCTGATCCTGCTGGCCACACTGTTGTTGATACAGGCCAGGATGCCACCGGCCTTCTTGGCCACCTGGGCTCACTGTTGACTCATGTTCAGCTGGCTGTCAACCAGCACCAGGTCGTTTTCCTCCGGGCAGTTTTCCAGCCACTCTTCTCCAGATCTGTAGTGCTGCCTGGGGCGGTTGTGACCCAGGGGAGGACCCGGCACTTGACCTTTTTGAATCTCATGCTGTTGGGTCTCGGACCATTGATCCAGCCTGTTCAGATACCTCTGCAGAGCCTTCCTGCCGTCCAGCAGACAGACACTCCCACCCATTTTGTACGGAGCACGCAGTTAGTCAGCAAAGCTTTGACTTATCATTTCTCCTCGCCCGCTCTTAGGACTGTAGTGCCCAAGTCCACACCGCAGCCAGGTCAGTTCCCCACTGCTGCTTCCAGACGCTGCAGATTCTGAGTCCTGTAAACAAGCTCAGAGCCAACCCCCGATACCTGTGAAGTCAGTTCAGGTAGCACCGGGACATGAAATTATTTACATGTGCTGCGTGTAAAAAAATAAAGCTAAACAGAGCTGGAGACAAGTTAGACCTTACGTTTGCCTTATCAATAAACTGGTTATAAAAAAAAAAGTTTGATTTCACATTAAGAAAAGAGGGGTTTTTCTTTTTCTGACACGTTTCTTGGCATGGAGGTCTATATCGATGTATGCAGACACACACATACACACGGAGACACACACCGACATACAGACACATACACACAGGCAGACACATACCCACACACATCCGCTGCTCCTCCCGCCGTCACGTAGTTTAAAAGTCCAGCCAAGAGGGGACCGAAGTCAGCGGCTCCCCCAGGGCCGGCAGCGGCAGCGCCGCCCGGGCTCCCACCCCTGGACGCCGCCCTCCCCGGACCGCGGCGGGGCCGGTACTCACAGAACCCGTTGGAGCCGGTGCTGGTGAACATGGCAGCGGCCCGGCCCGGGTGGCGGGCGCGGCTGGCGGAGCCCCCGAGGTCGGGCAGCCCCTGAGGAGCC